>VWZV01009270.1:341-63645 GCA_013397155.1 Irena cyanogastra | reverse complement strand
ACCCCCCTCCCCCCGGCTGCAACTTTGCTATTGAGTAAAGCTTGAGGTCATTCTTGAGTCACTTTTCTGGTGACTCACAGGGGCATACGCTGAAGGCTTGGGTTGTGCTGCAAGTGTTCAAACTGCCCTGGCTCTGTGTTACTGGGATAGTGTTTAGATGCTCAGGGGTTGGGGAATGATGACATTGACAGTGGGAAAGCTGTCTGACTTTAGCTTTTCACAGTACAAACCACAGGCATTTCAAAACAACAGCCAGACTTTTTGTCCTGCACAAGAAGTCACGTGGACATAGATCAGGTCTGCAGCTGTGCAAGCTCAGCTGTAAGCACAGAATGAAACTATTGGAGAAATAGTAGGATTTAATTTGCAAAGCACTGGAGCTACATAATTCTGTTGGGAAGAGTAATTGATTAAAAGTGTGAAAATATGTCTGCCTTGCAGTTTCTAACCAGTATTATTTGGGCTTCTATACTCTCTGCAAGATGGCCCAGACTCAGCCTGCTGCTGCAAGTCAGTGACACATGGGTCCTCCCTTAGGGTCCTCTTAATAAATCTCTGTAGTATGAGGCAAAGTGTGGCCTTCTGTACAGAGACTGGGCATGTTTATCTTCTTACAGCCCCCTTCCCCATGCTGCAGTAAGGTTGGAAAACCTTGCTTCTGTCACAAACTACGTTGCAGTTTGTGTTGTGGGGAGGAGGACATTTTTGAGCAGTCACTAGGAAATGAGAGCTTTGAAGTTCCTTCCTGAGTCTGACTCCTAGACATATTTCATTTGGAAGATCATAAAGAAGGATCTTTTAGAAGGGAAATGACTGCTTAAAGACATGCTTAACACTGGACAGTGAGTTTACACAGTGATATTCAGCTGTTGTTCTGCTAACTGTTAAGCACTTCTGTCCCTGGAATCACACCCTAACCACCGGCTCCTGTGAACATGAAATGACTGAATCAAGCTGGGGAGGTCAAGACATTTCTTGTATTGAAAGTCTTGTAAATTTTTGTTAGCTTAGAAGAACAAAACTTCCAGAGTTCTTGAGAGATGGCTTTAGAGACATGTGGAAGCTGTTTGAGTTGCCTGCTGGTACCTCTTGCACTTTGGAGTATTGTTGTGAACATCCTCCTATACTTTCCAAATGGGAAAGCTCTGCATGCTGCCAGTTACCAGCTTCCCAACCACGAGTGGTATTTTGAAGGGATCTGTTTCTCAGGTGCGATGGTAAGTGCTCAGTCTATGGATTTTTAATGAATTGCATTCTACTGCAAATAATATTGGATTACTCTTCAGTAACGTAATTGCTTTAAAAAAAAAGCATATGGATTACTTCAACAAAAAACACTGCAGGAAGAAAAACTGAATTAAACTGAAAAGAGTTAGTATACTGAATGACAAGTTATGTATGTTAAGTGCAAATGATTTTGTAAGGTGTGTAGGGTTTTTTTCTGCTGTCTTTTTGTTCATATGTAATTTATGCTTTTATTATGGAAGCAAAAAGTAGGTTGATTTAATCACCTGTGGAGGTTGAATTAGAGCTCTTTTACTCAAATGAAAAAAAAAAAGAGCTTCTCATAATGGTTCAGATGTTTTTAAGAGCTGTCTGCAGTCCACTATTTAGAAAACTGAATAGAATTCACAATGCATCAGGTACTACTGTTGTCAGACTAGATACAGAGAATTGTCTCATTGTGATTAGCATAGTTTTTTCCCCCTGTTACATTTGTAATATGCCCATCTGCAGTAAACTGCCATGGAGTTTCATGCTCTTTACCATGTCCATGAAGAGCTGTAGCCTCAGGAACAGAAAGTGGTTATGTGATCAAAGTGTATTGCACACAGTCAGTGCTCCAAAGGGTTTATCTGCATAAGTGAGGTTTTTTTATGAAGGTGCTGAACTGTTATTAAAACATTAAACTTTCTTTTGAAATTGTATATTCTCTTTAAAGCAGAAGAAACACCTTCAGTTCTAGCAGAAGAAAAAAAGTACCAGACAGAGGATTCAAACAGAAAAACAGTTGCAAATGTATAAAAAAAAGTTAACGGCAACAGTGGCGCTGATATTTTGAAGCATTTTTAGCCTTAAGATTATTACCAATTTATTCAAAATGCATCTATCATTGACTGGTTACAAACCAGTCAGCAGCATATGAGAGGATAGTGTTATGATTCAGGAATATTCTCTTCTCATACTTCCCTTTTCAAACCTGTGCCTCTCTGAATGCCAGTTTGTGCTTCTGGAGCCCAGATCCTATTTATCAAAATTATTCTAGGATCAGGTTTAAATAACCCAATATTCTGAAGAAATTAGTATGGATGCTTGGCAAATGGTGAATTTAATCAAAAGTTTGCATTACTGACTTTTTCTAGAGTGAATGTGTTGGTAAGGAAGGCAGTACCCTGATTTATGTGCCTGTGTCAGCAAGAAGGTGTAGAACTGATGTGTTTGAATGAATAAAATATCCTTCTTTTCACTGGTATTGATTCTTTTGCTCGTGACCTTGGTTTTACAGTTTCAGCTTCACTGGTGTAGCTGTGTCCAAGCTCGTGGCACTTTACTGTGGTGGGAGAGGCTGTGCTCTTGTCCTTCAAGTACAAGACACAAGTACAGCAGCTGCCTGCCAAAACCACTCCAGTTCCATGCATGCCTTGAGTAATCGTGCTGTCCTGTGGATCAGCTTTAAAACATCAAACCAGCAGAAGAGACCCAGTCCCTGCCTTCCACAGGTGAAGGAGACTTTGGCTTGGTATCTGCAGTTATCTCACTGACCTTACGATGTCCTCTTACAGATGCTTCTTTTGGCAGTAATTCTAATAACACTGGAGTGTAGTGTGTTCTATCGGTGCTGCCAGAGTGAGAGCTGTAACAAAACCTACAGGGTGAGTCTGTGGTTTATTTCTGTGCATCACCTTAGCATTCGTTTGGAATGCCTTCCTGCTCCTGTGTTTCCAGCACATCCTGCTGCCCTCTCCACCGCTCTGTTTTCACTTCCTTTCACAGAGGATTCTAAATTGGGTTGCAAGGTCACAGAAAGTGTAGCTTCTTTCATCTAAAGCATAAGCAGGATGAAAGAAAATTAGACACACACTTCTCCAAATCCTCGTAAAATAAAATAAGAACACAGAATGAGGCACACAGCTAAGTAGCTTCATCTCTTTGCCTGTATTATTTGGAAATGGGGTTTTTTTTAGAAATTACTCAATACACACTATCTGGGATGCAGACATATTTAGTACACGGCCGTGTTCCTCTGGTGTTTTGGGAAACAACTTTAAAAGAACACAAGTTTAAAAACCCCACCCAAATAATATATAACTTATTGTTGTAGAACTGTCTTAAACTCTGTCTTAATCTTTATTTTGTATGTGTATTCTTATTATTCTTTACCTGCTATTTTTCTTTCTGAATTTTGAAGACTGGGAAATCAAATGTGCAATTCAGCCCCAAGGAAGTAGCTAGACAGACTGAATGATCATATTTGCTGTTGACACTATCCCCACAAGGTAATACTTCTCTCTCTCTTTACTTCAGAGTTTTATTTCTGTTGTGCTAGTCCTGCTTGGAATTGCTTTCTCGGGATACAGTTGCATCAGTTTTACCCTGCATTTGATCCAAGGCCCTTTCTGCAATTCATCAAGTGGATGGAATTATATTTTCAAAGACACTGCTGGGGGGTAAGAAACATTGATGTAACTCTTCTGGAAGATATTGTTTATCAAATCAGTAGTCAGAAACATTCTTACTTCAATCTGGTGTTTCTCTAATAGGTACCTCACAGACTACCCTGCCTGGTCTAAGTGCACAGAACCTGCTAATATAGTGGAGTGGAACATCATTTTACTCTCGATTTTGATCGCTCTCAGTGGATTGCAGTTGATCATCTGCATTCTCAAAGTAGCTGCTGAGTTGAAACGAACACTCTGTGGGACCTATTCTGTTTTTGTGCAGGTAACAGAGCATCTGAGGTTTATTTCTTCAGCATCTCCTTGCCACTGTAGTTTCAGCAATTTCTCTCAGTTGGGGACCTACCCTTTTGGATTATGCATTCTCTATGCTACGGCATATTTTTTCCAGAGAATATGTACTGATTATATATTTGTTTGTTTTGATCCATCCACTAATTTCTTATGGTGTACAGAGGTTGGTGGCTGCTCACTCTGACCTTTAAGACTAGGACTGAGAAGAAAAAAAAGTGGTTAGGAAATTAACACTGATGCCAAGTCCATTACTCTTGTGTCAGCAGAGGTTGCTGAACACCTTTGTTCCAACAATCAATTTACAGACATTCTTACTAATGTGTGGCTTTCACAGCAATGATGAGAAAGATTAGCACTTTGTTTTTTACTTGCAGGCTGGGATTCTCTGAAAATGGCAAGGAAATTGTTGCTGCTTCTCCCCCATCCCCAGAAAAAAAGAGAAATGGCCTCTCCATAACCCATAGCAATAGATTTGAGTGCTACAAAGAAAAATGAAACCCTTGTCTTAAATCTGTGTCTGTCAAACTTCTCTATTTTGGATGAAGTATATTTGAACTGTCTGACATCTACATTTTTCTTCACCTGTCCTGTTGTACCTGGCAGAGACACTTCATTTTTTTACCCTCCAACTTGTTTTGACAATAGGGATATTTGAATATAATGGAACTGCTTTTCTATTGAATTCATCTTGTTATTTTTTCTTAATAAACTGCTGTAGAACTGCTTTTCTACTCCCTTGTCATTGCTTAGACCATATGACTATTTGTTGTTCTGAAAACAAATAGCTTTGTTCAAAGGTGGTTCAAAGGTCAGTACATCAGGAGGGGTTGTTAGTGCACTGAGTGAAGCTGTGATTTCTAAATGAATGAATTTTAGTTACAGACAGACCATGATGGCAACGGAGGGCAGAGCCTACCCTGCTCTTTCCATCTTAGAAGTTTGTAACTGCAAAAAGCAATTACTGAAAAAAGTCTATCAAGTCTTCCTGTGGTAAAAAAGGCACCTAGGCCTGATGGACACATTAGACACACAGTCTGAACTAATTGGTGCATGTTAATAGCTGCACTGGGTTTCTTTTCACTTTACACTTAGAGGCAAACTTTATTCTTTTAGTCAAGTATGACGTGACTTGAGGAAACATATGAGGCAACCTTGTGAGCGCCCAGTGCTAGCTTATTAATATTCTTCCAAGTATCCTGACCTTGCTACAAAGAAAGGCTGGCATTCTTGACAATAATGATCAGATGAAAAAGACTAATCTGTTTTAAATTAGCAGCTAAAAGGTATTTTTACTTTTTTAGAGAATTATTTTTCATTCCCAGTGAAAATTCAGGGATTCACAATGAAGTGAACACCTGGCTCATTTGCTGTTGCATGGGCAGCATTTGGCTGTATTTAGCACTCCTGTTTGGTTTTTTTTTCAGTTTTTTCCTCTGAACACTAAGAGGAAAGAGAAATATGTACTTCAGACTTGCAGTAATGCATGTATGCCTATTACACCAGAACTAATGCAACTCAGGTACACCTTCATCAAATACTAAACATTGTTAGAAATGCAAACCATACAGTAAATGTCAGGTTTGGGTGAATTCTTTAGGAAAAAAATAGAATATATCAGTCATTTAATTCTGTTTCAAGACAATATTGAGACAATACTTGCCTTCATATTCATTTGTCAGATTGTTTTAAGTAGCTGATTTTTTCCTGTAGGGTTTCAAGAATGCGTCTAAAACTTTAATTACTTAGTTTCTCTTAAATTGCGAGAAGTAATAAAGTAATTAATGATATTTAAGAATGGGGCTAGTCTTTTAGGAGATGGTTCAAGGTGGCATGGATTGTCTGCAGTGCATGATGATAAAATGAGGACTGTGTCATTGCACACTTGTTTTTCTCTAAGCATAAATATGTGATATATCATTTATCTTAAATGATAATCCTTCATTTTTATGGATTTGTGGATGTTGTTTGTGGACAGAAGGAAAAGAAAGAAAACTTCAAAGTCAACCTGTACTCCTACCAAATATCTCAGAGAATCTTGCTGATTTCTTGCCTACAAACTCTGGGTCTGTCTTTAATTTATCATTTTTTGTGTGATTGTGTCTTGTGAATTTACATTTCTACTCTATCAAAGACATATCTTTATTTTGGAGCTTAAATTAAATAAAGAGACATGAAATGTAGTTCTTGTTGGACTTCCTGATCCTGCAACCCTTTTTACCCATAATCCAGAATCTGGCATCTCCATTGCCATAGCCAGCTTCAGCTGCAACTTGGTGGTTCTGCTTTTAAAGGGGCAGTTTATTGATTTGAAATTGTTGTTAAGAATACTAAAGGCTAACAGTGTGTTGTATTTCCAAATTTAACAGCCAGTTTCATGCAGGGCTTTTGGATGTAAGGCAAAGTTAACCTTGATCTAATCGAAGTCCTGATGCAATCCTAAGCATTTTGTCTTTAAAAAGTGGTGCTATGAGCTGTGTTGGGTTACAGAACCAAGATCCCTGCAAAGAATTTTAATTAACAACAGAGAGAAGTGGCCCTCGGGGCCAGGACAAGGCTTGCACCATGTTGGAATGTGAGAAACCCTTCTTTGGACAAGAGTTCCTCGACATGAAATGTACACCTTGCCTGCTGAAATCCCCACGTAAAACACCCCAGGCACAAGAGGAAGAGAGCTGCTGATATGAGTTTATAAACTCCTGGCAGAGAGGAGTTAGTGCTGAATCTGCAGTAAGAGTTCCAGCATTATTTGTCCCCCACAGGCAGCGCATTTTGCCAGAGGATCAGGATTCTGTAATCTGTAAAGGGACAGTAATGCCATTCATTTAAAAGACTACAGCTGGAAATCACAATAGACACTCTGTTTTGTAGTAAAATATTGTGGAGCCCCATCCACACCTTTGCATTTTAGGGTACATTAATATTTGTGTAGGTAAAAGTGACTCTTGCTAAACTACAGTTTCCTGATTGTTCCCATTATTGATAGAGGGGTTTTCCACACGGAGTGGCAGATGACAAACGAAGCTGCACCAGCCCTTTGAAGGGTGTTTAACTGCAGAAGTTTACAGGCAGCCAGAGCAGCAACATGGGCAGCAGGCAAGAGACACACATCATTCAAATGCCAGAATTGTGAAATGGTGGGGGGCTCAATTCAGCCTTGCTGTGTGATCTTATGAATATATGATATACGTATCTTATTAATATAAAAATATATATGTGACCTTTTGTCAGAATATTTTATTTGGGGGTTTGTTTATTCTTTTCTTTCAAGGAAAAGTTTTGAAGTAAAATGTTGGCTTCATCTTTACGGTGTAATTTTGGGGATTTTAAAAACAGAGTATTTCACCATCCTCAATATGAGAAATAAGGTTTAAAACAATTAAGGGGTATCCATGACACCAAACTGCAGACTCATAATTTAACCAATTAAATAGAGTCTTTTTATTTTGGTCCTGAGTGAGGATCCTGCTTTTCAGACACCCTCTGAAGATAATATAGACTTGAGAAGCTGAGGTACTTTGGTCAGATTTTTGAGTTCCTTAAGAAAAAGATAAGAGGAGTGTGTTTAGGCATACAAATAATCTGAAAGTTTGAGGGAGTTGCAATTAAAAGCAGGAGTGGAAAATCTTTCCTGTCAGAAGTTTTTGTTGTATTTTTATGTAAGAAAAACATTCAGCTCTTTTGTAAATCAAGGGAGAGTAATTTAGAGTATTCGGGGGTGAAAGGCAAAGTAAAGCTTATATTTTTACCCTCAAATAAATGTGGATATTTCAATAGTATTGCTGGTGTGTTTTTTTCTCTTCCTTGATCAAATGGAAATCTGAACAAAAATAAAACAAAAACCTACATACACATGAACAACTTATTTATGAAGGAATGACTTTGAATTTCAGTATTTTAACAGGAGGTAAAAGTTTTCTTGTTTTTACCTCACTTAATTTACAAATGGGGCATATGCAACCCTGATAAGCTGATCTTTCCACTGTACTACTTGTCTTCATCTGTGGCAAAGGAAAAAAAATCCCTGCAGAAATCATTTTGAACATGTGACATCAACCTGTGAAACCCCAGATTTTCATCATCAATTCAGGCAGATTTCAAAATCTCAGCTTTGGCTTTGTCATTTAGAGAGAAGTAGAATTCTTTGTTTAATCCAAATGTGTAGAAATATGAGGAAATTAAATACTCTGACAGTGACTGATAGGAATAGTGATTAAAGTTTGTGAATTATCTTATACCATAGTCCTGGTGAATAGGACTTAGATTTTTATGTTATTAAAGGAAAACTGGTATATTTTAGTTATATTCTGATTCTTTGTCTTCTATCCAAAATACTCATAATTTTTCTGATTAAGTATTAAAATAGCTGCAAAGGATATCCTGCTTATTACACATAATTTTAAGTTGCCGTATGATGGAAAATTGTAATTTTAATTTAGAATGTTTGTAATTGTGTCAGTGCTCAGAGCACAGATGATATTTTTAAGAATTCCCATGTGACTGAAAACACATTTTTTAACAGAAGTTTGCATGTGGCTCTGTATGCCTAAAGCTTCAGACTCAACCACGTTGTGATGGATATATACTCAAAAAAAGTGCAGCTGCAAACTTTAGTTAGGTGATTTTTAAGTGTTCCATGTTTAAGATCCATTTTTGTTCTTATTTTTCAGAGAGACCAATTCAAAATGCTTACAGAACTTTAATAAAAGAAAAGAAGCCTTTGGCACTGGGTAGTGCATTTAGATAATGGCAACAGTTAAGATTATCTGCATCTTATGTTTTTAATCATTAAAGAATGGGGCTTTTCCTGTCTGGCAGCAGACTAGGAGGAGGATAACACAGCACTGCGATTTTGTGCTGTTTCTGAGCCTCATTTCCACAATGCCAAAACTGCTTGGAAAGAGGAAAGTTCATCCATGAATAGCTGGTCCTTTCCATCTCTAGCAACGTGTGCCACACTTTGTGCTAAAATTACATTTCTAAGGGAACTGTGGTGGATAGCAGAGCTGACCCAAGTGTGCCCTAGTGGGCACACTGGTCCCAGCCATCTCAGTCCTCCCATTCCTGCCTGTGCCACACCAGTCTGGTGGGGAATAGACAGGAGGAGGCACAGCTTGGGCTCCTTGCGTCAATACAGACCAGATACATACGGGAAACGTGTCACTTTGAATTTGTCACACTGTGCTTGAGAAATTGTGTTCTTGTGCCACATATCATAGGATTCTTTTCTCAGTAGGATACAAGCTGTAGAGAGAGTGATGAAGATAGTGAAGAATGTAATGAAGCTTAAGACTGTAAATCCAATTAAATCTGCATTCAATTCAGTGACAAAATTTGCACTCTATGACAATCTGAATGCTATTTTGTGTGATTGTAGGTTGGCAGAAATAGAAAAAATTTCTTTGCTTTTCTGAACTGATGAAGTTACTAGAAATTTTTGTTTGCTCTTGACACACAGAGACATTGTGCAATTGCTTTTATTGTTTTCACAAAAGCAAACAGGAGCAGGGAGGGGGAGGTAAGAATGTGGGGAGTAGGAGAGGTAGGAACATATAAAAGGAAATTGCCTGTGCCCATCCTGTGTTTTTATTTCATGTTTTCCACGAGGTCCATGAATGCAAAATGAAGCTCTCTCTCCTAAGCTGCCTGCTGGTTTCCTGCTGCTGGCACGCTGGGGCAATGAACAGGGAGTACTACATTGGCATCAGAGAGAGCACCTGGAACTACGCACCCGGCAACGCCAGTGCCATCTCCGGGCAGCTCTTTGCAGACGAAGAGTAAGTAAAGCAGTGTCACTGCTTGAGTTTTATTTTACAACTTCATCTGGTTTATACACCAGGGCTCTGCTGAAAGCCGGTGAAGGCAGTGAAATGAGTTTTGTGGGTGTTAGTGGATTTTCTGTCAGACATATAGGAGAATTTTGATTTTTTTTTTCCCTGGCTTGCTTGAGAATTGCATTCCAATGTTCTGTTAATTCAAAGCATTGGAATATGCAGTAGAGTGTGAATTTGTTGTAATGAAATTTTTACTAAGTAGAGACTAGAATAAGACTCTGAATGTCTAATGGTGTTTAATTTTGGATGTCTAAGGTGCTAGTTAGTGCTGAAGAGACGATTTTTGTTTTTAAATGCAGAATTGACAAATTTAAAAAAAACAAATGACAAATTTAAAACTTTCCTACCGAGTACAGGTTTCCTTTTTAGTTACTCATTGACAGAGATGGCTTTCACTGGCGCAGAAGCACAGCCAGGTACTTCCACCCACTCTGCTCGTTACTGTGCAGAGTGAGAGCAGTAAGTAGGCTGAAGATATGTAGGGTGAGGAGGAGGAGGGAAGCATTCTGGAGATCTGAATAATCAATGAAGATAATACAGATATAAAAGGCATCAGAAAAATATTTGAGAGAGGAAAACTGTTGCTTTCTTCTCTTTTTTTAGTGCCTTTAAAATTAAATTGGACTATATCAAAGCAAAAACAATGATGAGAGAAATCAGAAATTAGAAAAATCTCAGAAATGCAGTTCTCATTTAGTCTGTGGATGAGGGATTATAAGATTTCTTGTGGTTTGTTTTCTTTAGTGAGAGCCTCAGCCATAACCTGCCACTCGATCAGGTGTGAGATGAAGCAGGTAGCTTTTCATTTTTTCCACTCACAAACTTCATGAGGTGTAAGACACTGCTGGAGATTCAGCAGGCTAGTAATTCTGATTGGGGGTGGAAGCAGGGCATTCTGTCTGACAATTGCAGAGCTGTATTTTAATACAACAAACCACTGCTGTTCACTGCACTTCCATTTCTTTCCCCTGGTCTGTGGTGACCTGCAGCATGCTACATTAATTTCAGGTTTTCAGCGGTTGCATGCCTGCAATGGAGCCGGTCCCTTGTATTGTACTTTTCAGTTTCAGCTTCTCTGATTCCCCTTCTCCTCCTGGGGACTTTTTGAGGGTGTGCTTGTGTGGAGATTGATGTTTATAGGGGCAGGGAAAAGCACAGTGCAGAAGGAATACTCTACAGCTGAACAGTCGCTGTTTAAGTGGTCCAAGAAGAGCCATACCATACGTGTTCGATTTAGGTTGCAGCTCAAGAGCCTCATGCCCTCAGAATTACAGTAACTGAGCCTTTGCTCTCCAAGTGGAGCTCTGGACTGGCATTTTAATTACACTTCAGACCTGCACTTGCCAAAGTACCTACAATTCCTTCCCCATATGCTCAAACAATCCCCCTCCTTGTAGAAAATGCTTTGCATTTTTGGGCAGTATTAACTTATTTCACCACAAGGCTTGCATGTAGTTGTGCATAGCACTGCAGAGACCTGGTCTTTTTTTGAGAATATTAATTAAAAACCACGCAACAGATGCATTTGTGTATTTTCTTTACAGGCAGGCTGAAGTCTTTCTCAAAAGAGGACCACACAGGATAGGAAGCACTTACAAGAAGGCTATCTACATTCAGTACACCAATCATTTATATGATGTGATAGTTGACAAACCTTCCTGGCTGGGTTTTTTGGGTCCCATAATTAAGGCAGAAGTTGGAGATTCCATTACTATTCACTTGAAAAACTTTGCTTCCAGAAACTACACCCTGCATCCACATGGTGTAAGATACACAAAAGAAAATGAAGGTAAGCTTGATTCCATTCTGTACCAGAATTTATCAAAAGTTAATCATCCCTGTGAGTGTAAGTGGTACTCTTCCATCAGAGAGAAGAGTGGTCAAATAAAAAGAGATTTAAATTAGGACACAATCAATTTAAAATAGAAGCTAAGTTTGATAATCTTTCAAGAGTAAAATACAAAGCCAAAAGTGGAATTTGTGGAGAAGGCAATTTTAGATCAACATTTTACCTGAAATAAGAATATTTATGTTTCAACCAAAATAAGGGTATAAAGGTATATAAGAGATTCAGGTATGGAGGATATATAAAAATTTGATGCTGTGAGGAAGACATTGTTAACAGTAATAATGTACTGTTCCAAATTCTTAACACTAAATTTATGTATATGCTATATAAGATAAGAATAAGATAAGAGAGATAAGATAAGAATAAGATAAGAAATTCTTAAAATGGGTAAGCAGATACTGCTTAGTAATTTATTTTCATTACAACTAGTATGTGCCTTAATAGAGATTATAAATATATATAATCTTATATATATAACTTATATATATAACTTATATTTTGTATATATATATCTTAATAAAGACACACTCTGTGGGATCAAAGCCATTAATCAAAGTATTCCTACGGACTTCAAAAGCAAACGAAAAGATTCTTAAAGAGAAAGAATGCATCTACTCACCTGATTTAAAAGTTGTGGGTTTTTAACCTGTATTCAGATGTTAAGTCCATTTTGCTGCAGCATGTAGTCAACTTCCAGCATGGCAGGGGCTCTTGTGACACACTGTTGTGAACGTGTTGTGCCGATGGGGGCTGTGTGGAATTCTTCAGGTGCTTTTTATCCTGACACCACCAAAGACCTGCAGAAGCTAGATGATGCTGTGGAGCCCGGGGGCCAGTACACATACACGTGGGACGTGGCAGAAGACCAAGGCCCAGCCACAGCAGATGCAGACTGCATAACCAGGGCTTACCACTCCCACATTGATGCTCCAAGAGACGTCGCCTCAGGGCTTGTTGGGCCTTTAATAATTTGCAGGAAAGGTAAATCATGAATAAATAAGTGAGTAAATAAATACATATGCAAGGTGATTGATAATTATCATTGAAAAATATCAGTGAAATCACTTCCTGGGAGAGGAGGAGATTACAATTGATTTTGAAAAAACTGCTTTTAGTCTTCTCAATCAGCTCCCTTCAATAGTGTGGGAAGTAGTTTTATTATGTGTATGAGAGTGAATATAATTTGCAGAATACTTTGTTCACAAATCCATATGACTGAGATATGCTATGCTAGCAATGTGCAAGGAATTGTAAATACTAATATAAGAAAGAGATTAACATGCTATATTTATTCTCAGTAATTTTATAGAATCTATCAAAAGGGATTTTTGTTTCTTAAGTGTGTCTGTAAGTTTATGTATACAGTCATGCTCAAGGAAATTGTCAAAACATGAAGTAACAGCCCTACTGAGACTAGAGTTAAAACTGACAAAAATAAAATAATGTCAGTTACTAAAGATTTTGAATATACCACTTTATTTTTCAGATACAATGAATAGGGGCAGTGATCAACACTTTGATGCTGAATTTATCCTTATGTTTTCTGTGGTGGATGAAAATCTCAGTTGGTATCTAGAGGACAATATCAGAACATACTGTTTTGAGCCTTCCAAAGTGGACAAAGATGACGAGGACTTCCAGGAAAGCAATAAAATGCACTGTGAGAGAACATTATATTAATATTGCTTGTCACTGATATTGTGAAGTAATATTTTTCTGTCTTGTCTCTTTTAAAGATTAATTGTAGATTTTTTTTAAATCAAGGATTTTTCTTAGAGGATTAAGATAGATTCTTTTAAATAAAAATTAAAAAATTAAAAAGTGATGGCAAGTATTGTACAATCAAATCTTTGGAGTCGTGATACAAAATTCTTAGGGGCCAAGAAGCTCTTTGCCAATGTAATTTTCCCAGGCATTCTAGACAGAGTTGTGTTACTGTGTTCTGTTTCTTAGTCGTGAGCTCTGTACTGTAATTTCACAGTTTAGAAAAACAGTTCTTACTGTTAGTGTAAACATATAAGATACCTCTGTCTCTGGCACGTATTCCAGAATCATAGCTATGTAGAGGAAGCATGTGTCTGATACTGGCAGTGAATTTCAAAGATGTGGAGCTTTCTTTTAAAGCTCTTTCTATTTTAAAGAATAGAGCAATGGTTGTATGATACCTGCATTTGAAAAAAACATCCTAAGGTCTGTGAAGTTAACTGTAATAAACAACATTTATTTTAGCAATCAATGGGTACATGTATGGATACCTCCCAAACCTCACAATGTGTGTGGAAGATAAGATAAAATGGCATCTTTTTGGCATGGGTAATGAAGCTGATATCCATTCAGCCTACTTTCATGGACAGACCTTGACAGAAAGGCACCATCGAGTTGACACCATCAGCCTCTTCCCAGCCACGTTCGTTGATGCTGTCATGGTCCCGAGGAGCCCTGGGGAGTGGCTGCTCAGCTGCCAAGTCAATGACCACATTGAAGGTACAGGACAAGTTTCATGATCAGAATTTTTTTATCTTGAGCTAAGAGTTTACTGAGTCACTTTTGCAGGGCTCTTGACCTGGTGATACGCCAGGCAATATTCTCCTCCAGGTAAAAAACTCTCAGAGTAATTGAAATGCCTAAAAGTGCATTAGATGGGTTTGAGCTTGTGGCCATGGGACTCAAGTGATTCTTTTCTCTAATGGACATCATCATCAGCTGGCAGGAATTAGCACAGCTGCATTTTTACAAGCCTCACCTTTGGGTAAAAAACCAGCATGATGTTTGGCTCCTGCTGGAGATAACTAACCACAATCTCCTGCTTGCTAACAAAAAGGCTGGGGCTTATTCCATGTTCAACAAGGGGCACAGGACAGGCTGGCTAACTAGCCTGCTGACAAATATCTGTTCTGGAAAGTGCATTCATGAATAAGCAGAGATGTTTTTTTCTTTCTCCTGTATTATCCTGTATTTTCAGTTTTAATAGCCATATTAAATACTTAGAAGATAATTCCAGGCTTTTGAATTATCTGTATTCCTGTAAGTGAGAGAAGTAATTTGACACAGAAGTGGGAGAGAACACAGAACTGAAAACCATTCTCCAAGATTTGAAAACTCCAAAATAAAAAGTGTGTAACCTACAGATTCAACTACACAGAGGTTCCAAGCTTTATCAGATCAAGCAACATCTTGATATGGCTGAGGCATTCTGGTCAAGGCTTAAACCCTATAAATTGGCCTGATTTATAGCTGTAAAAGGGCTCTCTTGACTACATCATTTGTGTCTCCAGCAAGCAGATTTGCTAACTGCTTCCCTTAGGATGCAGGCTTGGGAGTTCCACAAGTGAGCTGTTGATAATATTTAGATGGAGGATGGTCAGTCTGGTAACATCTGACCTTGGCTGAATTGTTCATGGACAGCACTGTGTCCACTCTACCCTACCCTTCTCTGCCACGCCAGTGGCAGCTTCACAAGCAGAATGCTCTTTACCACACCTGACTGCCTGCTGTGGATACCATGGCTGTATTTCTATATCCTAGCTCAGCTGGCACACCTTCTTTTATAGCATTTATCTTCCACTTTGTGGTTTGCATATCCATCAATGGTGTGGGAACTGTCCAGGGAACAGAAGAGCCGTTGGATGCAGGGAAAGAGAAAACAAAATGCAGTTCCTTCTCTCTATGCTTCTCTACCTCTTTTTTTCCCAGGTGGTATGCAGGCCCTCTTTAAAGTAGAAGATTGTAAGAAATCCACACCAGGTCACAGTGAGAGTACAAAGATAAGACAGTACTTTCTTGCTGCTGAAGAGATCATCTGGAATTATGGCCCATCTGCAGTGAACCATTTTACAGGACAAGAACTAATTGTTGACAGGTAAATGCCTCTAATTAAAGAATTTTTATTTTCCAAGCAGAATTGATTTAAGCATGGTAAATAAGGTAAGCCATGTCGTAGAACTGACTTTTAACCAGAATTGCTCGTTGTCCTCATCTGCGCTCAAATATTAATGCTAGAATAAATATCAGACCAAATTAGGTCATTTGTTTTCCTTGTAATCTTACCTTAAATTTTGCTGCTATGTTAGCCATTTCACTGGGATTAAGACTAATTATTATGTCATATATAGGCTGTGACTCCTGATTATTCAAGATGGTTGATTATTCTGAGCTAGGGAACAAAGCAGGAGTTCATGACAATTGCCTTAGATGATGAAACTCATGCTAACACTATCTCATCTAGGAAACAGCTTGCATGAGATAGCTTTGCCCTTTACACTGTCTTTACATATTTAAGACCTGGATACACTGAACACATTGATTCCTCAAGTTTTTAATCTGTGAGTTAAAGCATACTTACCTCTTCCACAAGCAGCGAGGCACAGTTCAATGTTTGAATTGTGCTTGGAAAACACTGAAAGGTCCTTTCTTAAAGATTAAAAATGTAGACTAAATCTTCTCACTTTGTACATAGATGTTACATATTCTTGGTGTTCGTATCTGCTCCTGTTGAATTCTTCTAACTTCTAATTAAAGGAAGAGTAACCTCAAGGTTATGAAATGTTGACTAGAAATCATCATTAATGAGTCTCTAAGCATACTGGCTTTGTAAGGGCAGCTCAGCACAGTGGTTTTTTTATTAATGAGAAGTTAGTGAAGGATAATGGATTCCTGCACATCATCTACAGGACTGAATATAAGTGTGTGACCGTACCACTGAAAAGAAACCCAAAAGACAAAACTCAGCATGTCATAGCTCAGAAAACAGGGTTGAGGTGCGACTGCCTTTATACAACTGAGCATTTTGACTTGAAGTGTTTACATCTATTGCAATTTATTTTACACAGTGAATCTCACATATTTTTTGAACAAAGTGAGACAAGAATTGGTGGCTCCTACAAAAAAGCAATTTACAAAGAATACACAGATGGTTCTTTCACCGAACATAAAAAAAGGCTTGCAGAGGAAGCACATCTTGGACTCCTAGGTAAGAGAGTCTAAATTTTTCTCGTGTCAAAGATTTATGAGAGTAAACAGTCACTTCCACTAGTTAGTGAGCAGTGCCCCCACCTCCAGGGAGAAGCCCTTGGCTCTCCTGCCTCCAGCAGTCGCTGGTGCCTGTGGTTTCCCCCAAGGTGTAAAAACTCTTGAACACGACACTGTCATGGTACCCAGCTTTCCTGTAGGAGCATGCCATGGTCTCCAAAGGTCAGGTTCTTCATTACAAGACCAGGCTAGGCAGATCTAGTTCTATTGATAACCTTGCTGCTCCTGGCATGGGTTGGTGCTAATGTCTGTAAAACACTTTCCAAAGGGAGGAACTGTCCTGAAAGTCACTGGGCCTCCATGTGAACTGGGATTGGGCGCTGCTGGGCTGTTGCGTGATTCAGGCCATGTGCCAGGGTGGTGGCCACAGAGGCCTAAGGGCATTCTTCGTGCAAGGGAAAAAGCAGCCAGCCACTGAATGCCGTAAGTTCATGGTGACCCGTACACCATTTGATAGAAATATCTTGTAATTAGACCGTGTACACTTTTCCAGGACCTGTGATCAGGGCTGAAGTGGGTGAGCGCGTCAGGGTGACCTTCCGGAACAACGCCAGCCGCCCGTTCAGCATCCAGGCGCACGGCGTGAGCTGCGGGCGGAGCGCGGCCGGGGCGCGCTTCGGCACCGCCCCCGCCGGTGAGCGCTCAGAGCCCCACCTGCACCCCTGCTACAGGTGAGAGGAGAAGCCATGTGCGCTTGGCATGAGTCCCAACGCTGATTTCTGTAACAGGTACCGAATCTCCAGCCTCTCATGTGAGCCCTGGCACCACGTTTACGTATGAGTGGGATGTGCCAGAAGATGTGGGTCCCACAGAGCAAGACCCAGACTGTCTAACCTGGCTTTATTACTCAGCTGTGGATGCAGTCAGAGACACCAGTTCTGGCCTTGTGGGTCCTCTCCTAGTGTGCAGGAAAGGAGCTCTCCTTTCTTCTGGGAAACAGGTCAGTCAAAACAGAAAAATGGAAACATTTGCATCGTCACAGCTGAATCTGCTTTCTCTTCCCAGACTGCACCACCACCTCCTCTCCACATTACAGTTTCACCCACGTCCTAAAGCAAATAAACAACATGAGGAAAGTGGGGTTGGTTTTCAATCTGGCTCCAGATAGACAGTCACTCCAATGTGAAAACACTATTGTCATGAGCAGCTGCTGGCATTCAAGTCTCAGCTATGATGAGAATCTCTAGGAAAACGCAGAGATTATAAAGAGCAAATACAAACTCACTTCCAGAGGTGGTTCCTGCTGCTAGAAAGAGCATTAGCAGTAGATACTTAGTAGATACTTAGTTACCAGACACAGCAACTACAGAGCTTTGAGATTATCAGAACGAAGTATCAATGTATGCATTCACTCTATTTTGTGACTTGTGCTCATAAATTATTACAACTTGGGATTTTTCCCCCAACATTTTCTGTTCATTCATTTCTATTTTCCCTTTTTCTACTACTTCTTCTCAACAGAAAAATGTGAACATGGAGTTTTTTCTACTTGCCACAGTATTTGATGAGAATCTGAGCTGGTATTTGGATGATAATATTTTGATGTTTACACTAAGTCCTGATAAAATTGACAAAGATGATGAAGACTTCCAAGAGTCTAACAAAATGCACTGTAAGAAAATTATTAGTTAGCCAAACATTAATTTCTACAGTAAAGTTTTTAATGGTTTCATGTTTGAGGCAGGAAATCCAGAGGCATTTCATTTCTTTCCAGTGGAAAAAACCCCAAAACATTTCAGTGCAATTCAGTTTCAACCAAATGCGGTAGTTCAAAGTATAATGCCAGCTGTTCAGTGTCTGGCATGACAGTTGAGGATTTGACATGGTTATGTACCACTTCGAGCAGATAGAAGGAGGAATTTGGTCTTCAGCCTGTGTGCAACCACTACAAGTGCAACCAGGCACCAAGACAAAACTGACCTCTGCTTTGCAGATGATGTAGCTGAAAGGAGGTTTTTCACAGAGTTACACAGAAACTGAGGTTGGACGGGACCTCTGGAGATCACCTGGTCCAACACCCTGCTCAGGTAGGGCCACCCAGAGCCACTTGCCCAAGACCACATCCTGATGACTTCTCAGTCCTTAAAGGATGGAGACTCCAGCATCTCTCTGGGCAGCCTCTGCCAGTGCTTGGTCAGCCTCACAGAAGCAGTACTTCCTGATGTTTGGAGGGAGCCTCCTGGGTGTCTGTTAGTGTCAGTTGGGCTTCTGTCCCTATCACTGGGTACCACTGGGAAGAGCCTGGCTCCATCCTCTTGGCACTCCCCCTGAAGATGTTTGTACAGTGGGTAAGACCCCCCAAACTGCCTCTTCTCCAAGGCTGAACGGTCCCAGCTCCCTTAGCCTTTCCTCCTAGGAGAGATGCTTTCTTGTCCATCATCCTTGTGGCTCTTTGTTGCCCTCTCTCTAGTGTGTTCGTGTCTTCCATGCTGCGGAGCCCAGAACTGAGCACAGCCCTGCAGGTGTGGCCTCAGCAGTGCTGAGCAGAGGGCAGGGATCCCCTACCTCGATCTGCCAGTTGGACTTTGCCTCAGAATGGCTCTTTGCTTCTTTAATAGGGCAGAACTGAGTTTCACATTGATTGTGTTTTAGTACTGCAGAAATGTTTTTCAAGTTTCATGTGAAAAAGACATTTTTATCCTCAGGCCCCAGCCCTCCCAGTAAGTCCTAATCTTTAAGAATATTTGTTTGTGCATTTTGAAAAAAAAATTCCCCTCGGGGCCATTCCTGTTTACAGACTCTTGGTGCTGAGCATTCAGTGGTACCTGAGAAGCCCAGGATTTGACAGTTTTGCAAAGGACTATCTGGAAAGGGTTAGTAACTCAAACTAAAAAACCCTTCTGATTGCCTCCACTGTATGGCTGGAGGGTGTTGCAGGGTATAAAACAGGATCCTTGTTGCATCCTGTACACGTGATGAGTAGAAAGCAGGGAAATTTCCAGTTGGCCAAGGCAGCAATATATGCTGCAGACATTGAAAAGGGAAAGAGAAATAATTTTTAAACACTGGGGTTTAAAAGTTGTTTTGCTTGAATTGAGTCTTTAGTTTTGTGATAAAGTATTTTATAATTGATATTTCTGTCAGTCTAAGGCATGACATTACATCTGAAGTGTTTATTAATTAATCTTTATTGCAGAATTAAGTAATATATTAATCAAGGTGGGTTTTGCTTTCTCAAATCTTCTATAGCCATTAATGGTTATATGTATGGAAATCAGCCTGGTCTTGAGATGTGTAAAGGAAGTGTTGTTTCCTGGCATTTGATGGGCTTGGGTTCAGAAGTTGATGTCCATGGGATATACTTCTCAGAAAACACATTCGTAACTAAAGGAACAAGAAGGGATACAGCAAATCTGTTTCCACATACAGTTCTTACAGCTATTATGAAGCCTGATTCTGAAGGTAAATGTCTTCTTTAAAAATCCTGTTACTAATGCAGAAAGTTTTGCCTATGAATGTCTTGTGCATAGAGACAAGCCTGGTATATTGATCCTGGAGCTAAAACTGTGTACAGCTGTGTTTGAAGGGCAGTAAGGATGTATGTTCTTAATGCTAAAGCCTCGATTTTTCTAGCTCCTCTGTATGCTGAATTTTATGACTACAAGTAGCCATACTGCACAAAGATTTTGGACCTTATATGAGCAATAACCTGTGTCTCAGTCTCAAGTCTTTGTTTCTTATATGACCCCTAGGAGCTTTTGAAGTGTCCTGCCTGACAACAGACCACTACACTGGGGGCATGAAACAGAACTACAAAGTGAAAAAATGCTACTCGTGGAACATAGATTTATCTGTGTATTTGCATGAAAAGATTTACTACATTGCTGCAGTGGAAGTTGAATGGGACTATTCTCCTAACAGGACATGGGAATTCGAGCGCCACCAATACCATGAGGAAAGGTACTTTGGAATACATGCAGGGGGGAAAAATGCAAAAAAAGCAAAGGAGCAACTCGCTTCTCCTCTGAACCTTTTCCTCTTCCAGACGTCTAGACACACTTTCTTTTCACAAATATATTTTTGGCTCAATTGAATTTCTCCCTCCCCAGCAGTGTTGCCACGTAACTGAGCCAGACAGCACAATGAGAAATAGCACAGATCTTCTGTGGGACAGGTGTAGATTTTAATGCATCCTGGATAGTGCATGTGCATTTATTATTTAGTGATGTTGGTAGTCCTTGACATGGAAAGCTTAAAATGTCCATTGTCATCTTATCTATGATGACTATGTCCTGATAAACAAGGTCTTTGTCTCATGTTTATTTGTTGTCTAAGTAAGGTTCTTTTTGACCCCTCTCAATTTCATGAGCTTACACAAGATACGTCCATGATTGAATCCACTCACCACGAAGCTTGTTATCTTGGTGTTTTATTTCCAGTATTTGAATCACAATGAGAGAGAACTGATTGGATAAAATAATTCGTGCCAATTAGCAGAAAAGGATAAACAAGAATGATGAATTTCTGTGTTCCACCTGAATAACTTGAGTAGCAGATTATACCTGTGTTTTGTTATTAACTTAATTGTATTTTCTTCTTTTTTCCTTCTTTTTTGCCCTGTATACCAGTGGACTCTGACATAATTCTAAGCACAAGTAATTTGGACTATGCTGTTACCAGACTTTCCTCCCCACTATTGTGTCCAGCCCCCATGATCTCAGCAGAGAATCCCTCCCATTTAATGCCAGCAAGGCACTTAAGCTTTACAAGTGTTAGGCTTCATTTCAGACGTACACTGAAGTTGCTGAAGGCTGTATTTTTTGGTACACAAAATGCTGTGTGTCTTTGTGCAATTTGAAGCAATTGCCAGGCCAAGCATTCAGCATTTTTTCAAGTACCATAGACTTGATCTATTTATAGTGAGGTTTTTAACCTTCTACAGAGGAACCTCACAGCTCAACAAGAATGTTTTCATGTTGAAGATACTAGCAGTTTATGAGATTACTCTTTCACTGAGCCGGATTATTGCTTGATAGTTAATTGACATACCTGCAAAAGATCTTCTAAAATACATTACAGAACACATTTCTTTCTTCTTTTGGCAGCCCTGGCAATCCATTTTTAAATAAAGATGACAAATTCATTGGCTCAAAGTACAAAAAGGTAGTATATCGTGAGTACACTGATCAGACATTCAGTACTCTCAAAAACAGAACAAAGGAGCAGCAGCACCTGGGAATTCAAGGTAAAGTCATCATGTTGTTTTGAAAATGCAAAAAATGCTGTAACACAAATCAAAAGATACTATTTGAATAATATTGAGTATGCTTCTACCCACAAAAAACTGCCTTAACCTAAATGGAAAACCTACTTGGAACTGCTAATTTTATTGTAGCGCTTTCCCTGCAACATCACATTGCTTACTCCACAAGGAAAAAAAAAACAAAAAACTTGTGGTTTGCTGTCTGGTCAGAGATCAGTTTTTCCGAAGACAGCATAAAACTGGCAGCAACATCCAAACTGACTTCAGGTACGCAGTAAGTGCTCAGAACTTGAGACGTAGAGGCCTAACTTTAACATCTCAAGTTGGCATGTCATAGCGAACATTATCTTTGCATAGTTTGCATCTGAATTATAAGCCAATATTGTGAATTTGAACACAACGAGCTGGCTCTCTGTCTGCTCTGACATTTTGTAAAACCAATTTAATCTTTCTTTTCAATCCAACAGGGCCACTGCTTGTGTCAAATATTGGAGAAAAAATTATAATAGTTTTTAAGAACTTAGCATCAAGACCTTATTCTATCCATGCCCATGGAGTGAAAACAGACAGTTCTGTTGTTGCTGTAACTAACCCAGGTATCAAACCACCCTTTTTTATTTCCAGCAGGTAACATAAAGACTTCTGGTAAGATTTAGCATGCTTCCAGACAGCATGAAAGACAGAATTTTTGTTTGTCTTGCCTCAAGTTCTTAAATTTTTGATGCTGATTATGACAAATATTTCTACAGTTCAAATGCCCCTGTTAATTATTGCTGTGTATCCTAGTCCTTGACTGATCTGTACATTTTTAACACAACATGGCTGCACCTTTCATGAAAGCAAACAGATTTGGCTCCATAGGGAAAGTATAGCTTTATGCTATTACTTCTCAATTTCCTCTGTGATCTTTACAAAATATACAATCAACTGTTAAGTATGGTGAACTGGACAGTGCAGACACACACACATAAAACCACTGTCAAGAAGAATCAGGGATCTGCACAAGGGGCCATCAGCTAGCCAGTGCAGTAAGCGGGAAGGGGAACTTCAAGACAAATATAAGCTGTAAATGGAAATAACATCTGCTAACATCTGCTTCACGATGACCACCTGTAGGTCAGCATACTGAAAACTTCAAAAATTAATTGATACTTATTTAATTCAGGTGATACAAATATATATGTCTGGAAAATCCCAGAGAGATCTAGTCCTGAGAGAGGAGATTCACATTGTATTGCATGGGCATACCATTCAACAGTGGACATTGTTAAGGTATATTATTGATACCAGTTTTGTTCATGTCTCCAACATAGATACAGTCGAAGGAGATGAATTTGAAACTTTTTCTGCTTTCTTTGACAAGCGATTTCCCCTATTACCATACCTTTGAATTTATATGTTCTTGAAGGCAAGTTGCAAGAAAGCCAGAGCAGAATTCAATTAATAGTTTTGCTTCCTGGTTTTTCTGCTGTTGGTACAGATCATCTCACATTCTCTTCTTAAAGCTAACACTTTATAGCTTGCTCAATATCTAATCAGTCATTTGTGGGAAAACTGAAATGCAACTATAAAACAAAACTCTGCCATTTTTTACCAAGCATGAATTAGCTTAACGTAGTATTTTTAATGGAAATGAATGTATTCTTGCCATTGTCTCAACAAATACAAATAGTGTCAAGAAGTAAATTCTGAATGGAAATCAAACTCAAAATTATAAAAATAGTTTGAAAAAAGAACAGTAAATTTATATGGAAGAAATGTTTATAGCAAGAGATGAAAATGAGGCAGTCTTCATTGAGCTTGATTCCTGGGTAGCATATAACAGTGGAGAAATAACTTCTTTTGACACAGGCTACCCTTATTCCCAGATACTGACAGCTGTGAAGATAGTAAAAGGATTCCTGTATGTCATTAAAAGTACTTCTGTTTACTTACATCTTGCAATTATGTGGGTTTTCATTTGTCATTTCAGGACACTTACAGCGGATTAATAGGCACACTCGTTGTGTGTCGTAGACATTACCTGCCATCATTTCATACTAAAAAGAAAGTTCAGTTTGCTCTTCTCTTTATGGTTTTTGATGAAAATGAGTCATGGTACTTGGATGAAAACATCAAAACATATTCTACCAACCCACACCTTGTTGACAAAGAGGATGAGGGATTCCTTGAAAGTAATAAAATGCACGGTAGGTATCCCAATTTAGTTCATATAGCTCTGTGAATTCTACAAAATTATATATTCAAAAGTAGTGCATGTAAATTCAACTTTCTCAGCCCCTTGAATTTCCAGTTCCAGAACAGAAGGCCTGAAAAATTTTGCTCAAACTGTTTGAAAACACTGCTAATGCCAGTGAATGACTTCTTTCACAAGTTAAAAAACCCTTAACAACAACAAAACAACAACAACAAAACCCCCTGGTATATTCTCATGTTGAAGTTTTAGTAGAAAAAGAATAAAAATGAAATTTGAAGTTCTCATTTGATGTCAGTAACCAACTGCTCTGGATATGTCGAAAGGCTGTGTGCATCCTGAAAGCGTGTCTTTGTAAAGCTTACTCTTTTACAAAAATCTACAGGAATTGCAGATCTTTTTTAAAGATCTGCAATTCCGACAGCTCTTTAAAAACTGCAATATTAGCAACGGTGTACAGCAAAAAAATTTTCTTTATTGTGTCTTTAATGTGGAATATAAACACAACCATTCATAATACGCTGTTCAAACCCATTACTTGTGTTTGACATTGGCTTTCAAATCTTTCAATCTGTATTACATTAGAGATAACAATACACAATACACAAAGTCTTATTTGTTTTCTCTGTCTTACTTTCCTTCTTTTTAGCCATTAATGGAAAGGTGTTTGGAAATTTGCATGACCTGACTATGCATGTTGGAGATAATGTCAGCTGGTATCTGATGGGAATGGGCAATGAGATAGACATTCACACAGTACACTTCCATGGCCACAGCTTTGACTACAAGGTATCAGGCCTTTTTCACTGATTTCTTGCTGTGTTAAGAATGAGAGGTAAGTCAAATACCAAGGACTGTTATCTATGGTGAAAAGTCATATTATAATATCAAGCAGGGGTTGTACTTTGACCATAAGGGTTTTATGCCTCAAACCTGTATTTGATCAACATACAAGTACTACAGAATACCTGCTAGTAGCATTCGCTCACTGGTAACCTCACTTCAACAAGACAGTTGTGAATTTTTCATGGCTGTGGTAAGACAAAAGCTATAGTTTCCCTTCATTTCCACTTAGTTGCTAGTTTATTAAACTTTGGAGCACGAGGTGGTTATATAAAGTGATGCTTCAGGAGAAATCAACAATGGAAAGTGTGTTTAACTGTTTAACAGTTTAACTGTTGCTTCTTTTGGTCTTGAAGCAAACAGGGGTTTACCGGGCAGATGTCTTTGATCTGTTCCCTGGGACATCTCAAACTGTGGAAATGACCCCACAGAACCCTGGAACCTGGCTGTTACACTGTCATGTTACTGACCACATCCACGCAGGCATGGAAGCAACCTACACTGTGCTCCCAAAGGAAGGTAAGAGCCATCTAGCTCAGTGATGTTTGTTATAAGATGCACAATGGGGCTCACAGACAGGCCAGCATACTGGCCACTTCAGCCACCCAGCAATATTCCATGTCTAGAAGCCAAGATGTTGCAGGCCACCTGGTCATACTTCCCCCAGTGCTGCTCAGGAAAATGAAGTAGTTAAAGAACTGGATGATAACTGACTATTACTTCAACTTACCATCCATGAAATCTAAGTGACAGATTTTTTTTATTTAAAAAGAATTCTTTATGAGTCAGAGTATTTCTGTACCCAAGAAATGTCAGTAGTGACAGACTTCATCTCAATCTTTGTTCAAAACAAGCACAGCTGTTTGATATATATCTATTTGATAAAGCACTGGAATGTGAAACACAACCTAATTCTATTTTATGAACACTAAAACTGATTTACAGAGTATGTTATGCCAGATCTCCAGACAATAACAAGGCTAATTTAAGAGTACACAGAAAGACATGTAAAAACAGACTTTCAACTTGGATCAGCAGTATATTGGATTTTTTCTTATTAGACATCTAGACTGCATTAAAATGTACCCTTCACTGCATCTTAAAGTTGTTTTTAAATCTATCTCACAATGTCCAGAAGGTACTTGGATCCTCTGTGCTCATTTTGGACTCTGTTGGACAGACTAGTTTGGAGTCTAGTTTGGACAGACTATTCTTTTCATGAAATGTAACATAAAGCTATTTTTCTCCTTATAGACAAACAAGATTAATAATCTTCCCAAGATTATTCAATCAGTTGAAGTGTAAAGGCATGGCAGGCACTCGGTCTACCTTCATTTCTTGGAAAATACTCTTCTGGAGCACTCATCTCTACATGTTTTGGAAGATTTCACATAATGGCCATGGCTAAGAAAAGAACGACAGAGAACTGAAGGATGTAACAGCTTACAAATACGTGTTTCTGTATATGAAAACAGTATCTTGCAAGCAAAACATATTCTAGGTGATGGCTAATGCATGCTATTTAGCAGCTGAGGAACATGGAAGAGCTAATGAAATGCACTTTTTTTTAAGTTTGCAAATAATCCTGAGTAACAGCAAAATTTGGGGTATCAGGCATCATATTGTCACATTTTACTAGTATGTCTGTACTAACTGCTTAGAAAACAGGATGGTTATCTCTTTTTCCATAGGTTCACACTGAAAAGCTATATAGTATTGTACAACTGAGCAGTTAACAAAATAGTTATATTATTTCTGTTTAATTACTTTACAATTTTATTCAGTAGTACCTTTCGAGAATGTGCATTTAAAAGATCTGGTTTTCTGTTATGAAAATAATTACAAGGCAAAATTAGGCTGAAATAAGCCTGATGAAATGCAGACAGTGAAGGCCAAAATTTGGTGACTATGGTACTGAAGAGTTTTGCTCTGACAACTCCTGCAGTGGAATCATTTTGCTGCTGCAGCTTTTGGCAAAGGAAAAAGAAAGTGTTTCCTGACAGGTGGAAGCAGCAGTATCAGAGCTTGGCTGATGCTACTAAAATGAAAACAGTAACAGCAATATGGCTGCGTTTCAATAACCCAATTCCTCATGTTAGATCTGTGCCAAATGAGAAGGAAAGATGTATGGGACAGGCAGGGAAAGCAAGATATCTGGGCTTTACACCTGTAAGAATGAAACTGCTTTTCTTTAACAAGCCTAAATCGCTTTGGTCTTTTTTAAAGATTGTACTGAAACCAGAAAAATACATATCAGTAAATTAGATCATTCATTTTACCTGTAGCAGGAATGCTATGTGATTAAGTTAAACTACTTTTGATTTATCTTTCTTTTTTGTTGTTGTTGTTAATGTATTTTAGCTGAAATAGAGATGGTCTCTTCTGACTGACTTCTACAGGCTTAAATAACATTGCAACTCTAGTGAAAACATTTTTATAGAGTCATTGTCAGCTAATTAGGTCTTTAGATGGTTATGGGATCATGGGAGTTGTTGTATTTTTGGTAATTGTCAAAAACTCCAATATGCATTCATAAGAAAGTTAGAAACATTGTGACAGCTTATTATGACTGAATTCCAGCTCTGAAGGAGCAGAAAGATGCTTTCTGCTCACAAGACAGACAAATATCAGTACACACACGCACAAGCACCTGAGATGCTTACCAAAAACCCTAGAAGAAATAAGAGTTTTTGTCTGGATTTATGGCCTAGTGATCCTTCAAAAACTGTCTACTGACTGAGCATAACAGAAGAAAGAAAACGTAGCAAGCCAACCATAGGCCATATCTTCCACTTCTGTTTCTCTTTGATTAATGCTCTTTACTTGCAAATTACTAAATTAAAACATTTTCAGTATAACACTTGCCTGGGAATGTAACTAAGATGACAGAGCAGCAGCCTGATTTTGACATCTAGAATTCAAGGAAATCTCTGTGTTGCAATATCAAGTCAGCTGGGCCCAGTTCCACTTGGAAGAGAAAGGTGCTCACTTTTACTTGTACAGTCAGACACATGCCTGAGCCTGAATTCCTCCCCAGGTCAGTGATCCAACTAACAGAGATTTAAGACTGACTTTCTACTTTACTTTCAGTGAACACTGTATGTTCAGTTGTACTGTAGAGTCTGTATTTCCTAGCTGCTTTGGCACCAGAGTTAGCTTCAAAACAGATGCTTTGCCTCAGCTGTCCTTCAGTAGTTGACATAAGATGTACCTGCAGGGAGTCCCACAGTACCTTATAAGGAGTTCAACTGCTTGTTTCATTTACTTTTTTATTACAGCACATTCTTTGTAGTTGAGTGGACAGCAAGTCCATCGGTCATTGTTTCAGGTCAGCAGCTTCCTCTGGCTGCAAAGAAGAAGATGTGGCAGAAAAAATGCTGCAGTTCCATCCTCTGGTAGAAGACTGAGGAAATCCCTTAGCTCCAGTTCCATTGCAACAACTGATAAAGTTTCTGCTCAGAGCAGGGGAGAAAATATTGTTTAGGTATTTTGAGTTTAGAACAAAGAAAAAAACCTCAAAGCATTAACAATGTAATTATTAATTAAAGTCATCAAATTATTTGAATATTGCAACTGGAATGACATTTGAGACAAAGCCATTTGTGCGCAAACACAACCATGGGAAATCTAAAAAGTAAACTGAAATTATGACTTTGATCAAAACCATGCCTCTATCTTGACACATCGGGTCTACACATGGCACTAACACTAATGAAGTCTGATCTAGTATTTCACATGTTTTGTATGAAATGCAAAGCAAGCCCTAGAAATCTTATTAGTACCTTAACACTATCTGTGAAACTGGATGCTCTGCAAGAAGCCTCTTAGACCAAGCTGTGTAATGTTATGTTCTTAAGCAATTACAGCACAGTTACTGCATGAAAATAAATCCAAAGAAAAACTGCTGGCACCAGAAACTAAAACTTTATGATAGACCGTGGCAACCTGTGCTGCACAATGCAACCCCACAATGCTGTTTTTCTCAGGCATTCCAATGGCATACTTTTAACAATATATGTGCTTTATTTAATATTCCTAATTTGTCAAAACAATCACACTGGCCCCTCAGCTATACACAATATTATTAACTTCTTACAAACATGTAACAAAAGGACTACAGAACTACTAGGGTAGATTTCTCTACTTCTAGTATTAACATACTGTCTTTTTCAGTTTATGACCTAAGCATCAATACATACTTAAGCCTCCCCTGTGTTATCAGTTGCAGCCTATTACCTAAGAACCATACAGTCATTTAGCCTAGGAAAAAAACAATCACAATTATCTCTGTTTAGTAGGTTTTTAATGGTGTCTATTCCTTACCTATACAGAAAGACTTTGATTACAACAATTTACCTATTTGCAATGCAAAATCAACGCCATGATTTTTATGAGGCTACGCTGCCTACGTTGCAGAATTCTGTGCTAACGACCAGAAAGATTGCTAAACTGCATTAGCTTCAACTGAAGAAAAAGATCCTCTTTTTTTCTAAATTATCATATCAATAGTCCTTAGTCTGAACAGTTATTAAGAATGTTAGCTAATGTACAAAGCCTTCTGGAGTTGAGTTACAACCAACTGATGTACCTTTGAGTGATGAAATAAGAACAGGGCAGTCATTTCCAGTAAGTCTAGTTCTCTTGCAAAGTTCAGGAAGCAGTTTGTTCCACCACAGAGCCTAATCCACAAAACCCAATAGCAAACATGTAAATCAACAAGGACTGAAATTAAGAGTATGAAAGACCTGCTAAAAATACCCTGAATGTGTGTTCAGATGTAGTACAAATACAGGCCACTTATTATGAACTCAATGATTAGCTTATATAATGTTTTGAAATGCAGTGATTTTGCATATGTTGTGTTTTTCAATCTTCAGTGTAACTTTTTTCTGCTCAAAAATCTTTACAGTGTCCCTCTATACCGCTATAAAAAAAGTTTAGAAGACAAAAAAAGTCACATAGAAATACCAATGCAGTCAGAGAATTTTTTTTCTCTCAAAACAGCTCCATGGTAAGTGGTGAATAGTACTGCTCTGTCTCCTGACCAGATCTGCCTCAATCCAACAGCTGTAGTAATAAATTAGGTTTTGTGCACAATTTTGTAGATAAGACTGGAGAGAAGGAAAGAGATTTCTTTCCTCCTTTAAAACTTGGTAACTATTTTCTTTCACTTGTGTTCAGATTCAGAACTGCAATCTGACATTCTACTCTAATGTGGAAGCAATCACAGAAACTATTTTCAGATCTGAATAAAAAACTCAAATCTAGTTCTGAATAGAACTCTTGTACATCCATCTGGTAAAGATCACATTTCCTGACTCTGGTCAGCAGAGCTCCATACAAATAATTGAGTTCATGTGCTGGGAAATGGAAATAAACTCCTCTATTCCTGAAACATTAGAATAAAATCAGTTCCAACACTAAAACTGTATAGAGGCCTAATGGGAAAATGGAATACAAAGACATAATCTTTCTGCTAGAGCACTGGAACCACTCTAATTGCTAGAGGGTCAGAAGATGTCACTAGAACATAGGAAGAATATATTTAAGTGCAATTTTATTCAAGGGACCACATTCTCTTATCAGTTAGTTTATTACCAAGATTTCACACTATAAACACTGACAAACAATTCAGAACACAGTCAGTTAGTGAGAAACTAGGTAGCTTTTCATTTACAGCAGAAAAAGAACGTATCATTCTCTTTTCTGAGGCACTCTGCCATCTAAAAAGACTATGCTTTAAGTTTACTATAATGAATACACTAAGTGGCAAAAGAAACTGGAGGAAAAAATATTCCATTACAATTACTGGGGACTGAGTAAAGGAATTAAAATGCCAAGAAAGAGGCTGAACACAAGCTAAGCAATTTACCTTGTCTGAAAGCTAGGCTATGTGATCCACCCAGAGTCCATCTGTACATACAGCATTTCAGTTAGGGGAACACTCCAAATGATAGTGAATGACTGTATTGAAAGTAGCTCACCTGGCTGTCACCTCTCAGCTCATGCTGAGCGTAGAACACAGCTGCCTCAGGATACCTTCTGAGCAGCTGCTCAATGGCTTCCTCGTGCTTGCCCAGACGGGCATTGCAGAGAACACGGACCGTGACGCCAACACTGTCAGCCTCTGTCAGGGGCTCCAGAACAGGCAGAGTTGAAGCTATATTCACTGACTGACTACATAAAAGAGACTGAAGACAAGAAGTACTGTTTAGATTTACGACAAACGTTACAAAAAATACTAACCATAACCTTAGAAGAAAAGCCCTAACTTGTTGGAATAATCTTGAAATAATACTTCATTTAATAAATATTGCTGAAAACTGAAAAAACAGGTTTAGAGTAGATGCAAATGTAAATACTGTTATCAACAGAACTCTCCAGTATTTTTTCCTCCATCATCTCAGTCAATCTTTTATTTTGACTTGGATAACTTAGGGGGGAAGAAGGAGAGTCTGCTGGAGAAAGTTGTTCACACAAACAAGAATATTTGCAGACCTAAGTTCTAAAACAGTAAGATGTAATACATGTTTCATACCTGTAGTCTTGAGATGTCTTCATGGTAATCTTTGTCAGATGAACATCCCACTGACATTATGGAAGTTACCCATGGGACAATCAACCCAAAATGACTACAGGAATTTATCTACACAAGACAGAATTAAGTTGCAATAAAAGAAACATTTCTGTTAGTGACAGTTCCATATGAAACTCACTGCGAGTAAAGAAAACTTTAATCTCAAATAGCATAATTTAGAAGAATACCTACCCTTTCTTTCCTGGTTCATGGAATTTAATAACAAATAAACTGGAAACTTCTATTTAGTTCTGTATTTCAGCTTTTCTATTAGTAATTCTTCAGAATTCATCATTCATATGATTTTCTCATTTAGTTAGCTTTGTAAAAATTGTAAATAATCCACCTGACAAATTCTCATTGTTTCATTTTAACCCTTATTTCTATGCAGAGCTGAGATTCCTGTTGGAAGTATATTTGCAAATGTCCCCAGGAGCAGGACTAGGCAAAGACAGAAATACTAATTTGTAACTGCATATCACCTTATTTGATTTCAGTCTTGCTTCTTTTAAGAGATGAACTGTCTAGAATTAAAATACTAAGGATGGCACTTGGATAGATTGTGGAGGAACACTGCAGTCCTAGAACTTCCTCTGCGCGGTTTACAACTTACTAGATCCTCTGTTGTTTTCAATGGCTTAGTCTCAGGAAGCTGCTTCTTTGATATTCTGTAAACATACTGAGAAGTAACCCTCAATAGGAGCTCCTGAAGTATTTCTTCCTGAGAGGACACTACAAGAAGAGCTTCCCAGAAATCCACCAGGAGCTGGGGAATAGTGTTTTCACTGCTATTACACAACATCTAAGAACAAAAACGACAGAAGACAGCAAGTTAGACTATGATGATTATTAGTAGAAAAAGTTAGAAAAGACAGGAGGAAGAGTTTTTCACTTTTACTAGAAGCAGAATTTTGATCCTTTTTTTTGTCCTGTGAGTCTATGTAATACACTGCAAAGTAAAATACTGCTATGCAAAGTAAAAAGTTCATTAGATGGTTTTAAGGTAATCAGTTCTGACCAACAGATTTGACTTCTTCTTCAAGATCCACTCTACGGCCAGAAATGTCAGTACAACTGTCAGCAGGTATTTACAGACTGCTAATGAGGAGAATTTTTACATATGCCAATAGCCAAGTAAGTGTCTTCAAAAGAAGTCTCTATAGTCCATGATAAGATCTGCTGTGTAGTTCCCCTGGGTATCATGGTAGAACCCACAAGATCTGCTGTGCCAGCAGAAAGGATTTTTACTTGGTTTCCAAATGATTTTAAACAACAACACTTGTTCTAATTGCAACTTCATGACTTGCTCTTTTTGATACAGGTCTTTCACAGTAACAGATCTAGTAAAGACTGCAACACACATACATTGAAGAACACATGTTTTAACCCAAGTGTTGCTATTCATTGTAGATAAAAGAAAAAAACATTTGTCTAGTCCCAGTTGAAAGAAAGAAAACTTCAGGGACACTAGAAAAAGTATTAGTATTTCTTCTTATAAACTGCAGACACATACTTTTCTATCACCAATTTATACAGATCATCAGAACATTATATACCTGCTGGGTATTTAAGCCTGATTCTTTAGAAGTACATTTTAATTCTAAAGATTTCTTTAAAAGCTTACAGAATTAATTTATCTAAATTCTGTTACATTTCAGTGGTCTAAGGAAGCTCAATCACTAGGAAGCCACTGAAAGGGTTAAGGTTAGGGTTAGGGTACTTTCCATTCAAATGACAGGGTAAAAGCAAAGAACTTAATGGGTTTGTGGGTTTTTTTGGGTTTTCTGCTTTACTTAACCAGTATTTTGCTCCAGAAGGTCCAGTTTCTGACTTAGTAACCATCTATCGTGACTAGAATATCTCCCCCCATCTCACTCTTTCTGAAGAAATGGTGAAATGTGAGTGAAGGAGCAACTGAGGCTGCTTTTCTTTCCCACAACAATATCACTATGAAAAAAAATAGAAGCAAAATGATCACAGGCCAACCTTGAAAAAGGTATCTGCTTCTTCTAGTTCAATTTTACTGTTCTCATGTAAAGCCACAGTGGCAGCCACCAGTAAACCAGGCTGCATCTCCTTCAGGTGAACAGCAAACTCAGTTGGCATAACAATTCCTTCCTTACGCTGCTGCAGGAGTCGTGGCTGCCCAATGAAGCCGCAAGCCAGTGTTGTCTACAAACGTAATTAGATATAAATCAGCTAAAGAATTCAATATACAGATCATTCTACTCAGTAAACTCAGTATTTCCTCAGGCAGTGGAATATAGATGGAAGTAGTCAGGGAAGAAAGTAAATCCTTTCTGCAATTCATAGAGTAGCTCTCCAGAGACAGAGATTCAAACCACATTCTGGAGCAGTGACTCCTGAAAAACAGGCCTTGTGCCTAGATGGAGTTAGTGCACACATAAAATGGATTTCACTAAGTAGTCCAAGACATTCGATATACAGGGTGGTTTGAAAAATCACTGGCTGACTTTTCAAGAGGCTACTTCGCTGAAGTGTGATTTTTATTTTGAAAATGCCCTGAAACAATGATCAAAAAGTGCTGCACTTTGTGCCACAAGAAGCTATTTTGAGTTATGTGAGTGCTTATGAAGGCGAGTATAACATATTATTCCCATTTTCAACAGAGTGGAAAAATAATGTCTAAGTAAATTAAATGAATTACACAAGACATATAAGGCAGACCTAGAAGAAAAATTAGGATTAGCTTTCTGCAAGTGGTTTTTTTTCCTACTACGAAATGAAATGCTTTTTTAAAAGTGAAGAGCAATAGAACATATTTAACAGATCAGATTAGAAAGAAAGAAAATCCAACCAAAACCACTCAAGCCTAAGCCACCATATTCTCAAAATAATATCCATGCAGTGTATGTTTGCTCACAACATGACAATTTCACTTGATCCTGCTGCAAAAGCAGGTGGTGCTGAATATAATTTTTGAAACAGCTCCCCACAGTTGCGACCCTGCAACTCAAAACCAGCTAACTTTAAAAACTCTGCAGCACTTTTTCCACCAAAGCATGATATCTAACTTTGAAACACCTATCCATTTATTTCAAAAGCGTTTAGACTCCCAATATCCCACTATAAGAGAAAGTCTCTGTTTCAAACTCTATCACCTTTGAATATTCCACAGTCTTGATCAAACTCGACAAGAAGTAATTTACAGACTGGTCTCGCACACGTGGCAGAGACAGCTCCACTAACATTTTTGCCCCCAGTGATGAGGAATTCTTACTTTGATAGCTCTGAAGTATGTTCTGATCTGGTCTTAATAAGAGTTAAGTGCTTTGATTCCACATAAAGTGAAACTATATGCAGAAACTTCAGTTTGTGAGGACAATGGACAAATATTCTGTTCAAGAGAAATTTTGTAACAGCTGTTTGCATACAGATGGTGTTTTGATGGGCCTATCACATATCAATTTCAGGTGGAGAGGTGTAGAAATGCTACTATACAATCTTCCCATGCAGCTGAAGAGCACTGGCAGAGTTGGTTACATCCCAGTAAAACAATATCTAATTGATCAAGAATAAAGAGCTTCAAAACTTGCTTATTTTTTAAGTCTTTGCCAAGGCAAGACTACCCTACCTGCAGGGCAAACTGTACTGCCCCAGTGTAGTCAGCCCTCCATTCTACTGTCACTGCAGACATTCAGTGGAACCTACACAACATATTGGGGGAAGAGGAGTGAAGTTTCTTCTACTGTAAAATGCAACTACAAGTCAAACTATTGACCTGGACTTTGTAAAGCATGAATAGCTCATGCTCTTGGCATACTTTACCTCCTTATAGGAGTGCATTTCCTGTTCATACATTGTCAGGTCTCCCATTTTCAGAGCCAAGAAAGCCTTAGTAAGTGTCAGGACCACTGATGGGATCATCTTTTCTACTTTCTGAAGATACTTCACAGCAGTCAAAGGACATACGTTTCTCATACTGGGACTGCAAAGGACATCAGGCAGCTGCGCAGGGTCCGCGAAATAGAATATCTGGAGAACTTTATTTCCTGATTCCTATTGAAATAAAAGCCATTTGACAGCTTATACCTTTTCAGATATACATTCTTCTATGGCATATGAAAGTAGCGCAGTTCTGTTGTTCTGGTTTTTGTGGCTGGTTTGTTTGTATTTTTTTAAAACAGACAAGTTTGGTTTAGCTATCAAATCACAGCACCCTTCCTGCCTCTCCCCTCCCTGCTGGTAAAAGTAAAGGATTTCTAACTGGTAGTGATTCAATCCATATTCTGGCATGCTAGGAGAATATCTTCCACCAAAATGAATTGTTTTTAGCAATCTGTACAATTTAGCAATGATGAAATAAACAGTTTGTTTTGCTACAGAAATGGAAGATGACAAAAATTTGAGGCAGGGGTTTCCTAAAACAGAAGTGTCTCTGTGCAAGTGGGAACCAGATCATAGCAACATGCATCATGATAGCAAAACCTGTAGGATGTTGCTTGAACGCAGTTCAAAGCATCAGAGGTGCTGCTTGCTATTCAACAAAAATGGGAAAATAAAAATAATGTGAAAAATAATAACTCTAAAACTAAAAAAGCAGCTCAGCATTTTCAAAGGGAAAGTGATTAATATTTGATACACAATTCTTAAAATCAGAACTAAATTAGCAGATTACAAATAGACCAACTTATTTCTACCTTACTTAATTCTTCACTTGAGTCTTCATTAAGAGAATGAGTTAAGTAAAACATAAATCCTCTCTCGTATGTTTGTATTTCATCACCTTCTGAAACTAGTCTCTTTAAAACTTCAGTCATGGATAAACCCGACATTCTGTAGTATGGCAAAGCAAGGTGGTAATCCTTTGTGTCAAACCTGAAGGAAACAGAGTGGAAGGAAAAAAAAAAACAGAACAAGTACAGGCAAAGCTTTTGCCATCACTCTTTGTAAGAACTAAAACTGTATCACACAAAGTCGCAGGCCTATCAGTTATCTGCATATATTGTTCACATTCAACATAATTCTGAATAATTGAATTCTGTTTAATGACAATAAAGACAACCAGATACTGAAGAGAGGACTAGATTAAGCTCGTTTTGTAAAACACAAAGGTTTGTATTACATATGCAATACTAACATAAAATAGCAAAGAATTATGGATTTTCATTTTAAGGTTACACCACTGGAAACACAGCTCACCTATGCCACTTTGATAGCTAAAACATACCTGCTGTAGCAGTCTCCTAAGAAGGCACAACTTTCTCTGAATGCTCTTAGAAGATCTTCCTTCTCATCTGATTTAAGGAAATGAGGGTCCATTATAGCTGCTCTGACCAGTAAGTGAGCCTCACTTAGAAGATGGATGCAGCTCTCAGTTTTAACATTTTCATAAGTTCTACTATAATCTACCTAGAACAGACACAGCATATACTTAGGCTGCTAACAAAAATTAAGAACATAGAGGAACAATTTTAATGAGGACAGCATTAGGATTATGCGCTATTCACAAGAAAAACATTACACTATATTCAGCAATGACATGTATCAGAGATTAACCAGCAGTACATATTTTTAGTTAGCAAACAACAAATGCAGGAGTTGGGCAATACCATTTCTCTGTAAAGCTGAATTGTTGAAACAGTGTTTATAATATATAAATTCCAACCAGGCTCTGACTCAGAATTTGTTCTGGATTTGATGCTGTCAGCCTTTCTGGAACTAGAGAAAAGAGTTGAGTTGTCAGTGTTGAAATACACAATATGCAACCAAAAAAACACCACTCATTTTGTAATTCAAATGTATAAACAGGTATGTTTGCAGACCAGTAAGTGCTGGAGAGTTAAGCTATGAATTTAAGTCATATGGGCTAATAACAGAACAGGGATTGGCATGTTCATACATAAGAGTCACCATCAGAACTGTCCACTACATCTTCTCCTGTGCTTAATACCAGGGAGTATCAGGAATCATAGAATGGTCCCAGCCAAATGGCTTGGCTGAGACCTTAAAGATCATCTAGTTCTAACTGCCCTGTCATAGGCATGGGATGTCACCCACTGAACAGGTCAGATTGTCCAGGGTCTTATCCAACCAGACCCTGAACAGTTAAGTAATTTAAATTAGCTGTTTAATGTAAGGACTTAGTGCATGTTTGCCCCTGCAGCTCTATCAAAGTGTTTGCCAAGACACAGCATAAAGAGGTATCAGATTGCTTCTATTCTAAAACTTTGGCTCCATCAATAAAGCTCTGAGGTTAAAAAACACTGTAGGAAAACAGACTCTTTTTGTTCTGGTTTTTAATTTTATTTTAACTGTACAGATGTAAAGATGTTTACATCTTTATTTTCAAATTATGGTGCTACGTAGCTTAATATTTGTCCAACTTACATTCTTTACAGAAGGCAAAAAGTGTACCTTCTTCAAACGCCAATTTAACAGAATATCAGAATATTTGAAACAACACAACTGGTAGAAAATGTGCTTTATACAGGAAAACTACAGTATTTTGAATAGTCATTTTTACTGACAGGCTTCTCCTTGTCTTCTTGTGAATAATGTCTGCTCTAGACCAAGTAATACTGGTTCAACTAACTCCTCAATCAACTAAAGCTGTCCCACCCTTGTTAATTAACTTAAATTGACTTTAATCTATGTGGTTTCTGAATAACTGCTTAGAATAGCTGCTTAGCTGTTTTATGAAAAGCCTCCAAAAATGGAAAGGGAATAGCAATTTCCCTGGAAACTTGTAAAAAGTCACATATGCCTCTGGCTACACACATGCTACAACTGTAACGTGGGGCAAAGTCTGACCAACTTTTGTCATGGATAACTACAGTGACATTCACAACTTTCTTGGAAAGAACCCTTAGCCAAAGATAAGACATTTAATTTTGCACTGCAACATATTTTGCAACCTGTAGCTTTGGCACTACATATTTTTGGTACTCTACATTTTTTCTCAAGGTAAATATTTTTTTAATTCTCAGGATAAATTCTTAGAATGTTATTTTAACATTTTGTTGATTTCAGGCATTTGTGACTTTATGGTCATTTCTTCTATGTCAGTAAATACAACAGAATTGAAAAAAAAAGAGCTTGATTGCTCTTCCCAATCACTAAGAAGGCAATTATTTCTAAAGAGTTTTTCAACAGAGGACGCACTCTTAAATATCCACAAGTTCAATATCCACAAGTTCAACACTGTACACAGAGCTATAAGTACCAGCTCCCTGAAAGACACAAATCCTTACAGCATCCTTCTTGTAGGCTTTCTTCTTTCAGTAATATCTTCTGTGTCTGCCTTAGTCAAAAGAACTATATGGTTTTTGAAATGACAGATAGCTCTTGGTCCTATAAAAAGCTGCATTCTTAATGTACAGACATCCAGTGTGACAGGTGGACAAGCCTATAAAGGAAAGTGACTGTTTTGTAATTTCACTTGGTATGTACACTGAGTTTTTAAATAAATCAGAAAAAAGTAACTTTTGTACAATGATCTGACATTTACTTGCTTTCCTAACTTTGAGTGCTTCATTTAAGCAAGAATAAAAATACTCATAAAGGCCTAACAAGAATAATATAATGAGTGAAAAAAATTATTACACTCTTCAAAGCAACTGCACAGTTTCAGCTATGTTTCTCAAAATAATTGAACCTGTGGTAGATGCCTAACGCAGAAAGCTTTATCCCAATTAGTTTGCACTTGGCCAAGTTTTAAAAGACTGGTTATAAAAGTCTTGATTTGAGTTGCTTATAAAAAACAATTACAGATAGAAGTTTTATATTTGCTTGCCTATTGTTACCTTAGATAGCCAGTCTTATTTTCTCGATTTGTTCTATATGCACTTTTCATGTAAAACATATGCTATCATCTATACTGGACTAAAAATTGAAAAATGCAGCCTCATTTGCACAGAAATATTCTAAATTTACAGCTTTTAAAAGATAAAATACTACAATTACAAATTAACATACATAGTGATACAAGACAACACAGCATTGTATGAGTAACCTGCTTTTTGAAGACACCTCAACATTTCTTGTAAGAGGTGGAGGCCTACAGTGGTGGTCTGGAGGCTCTAGACTGCCCCGAGACCTTGAGACCCAGAATGAGAGAATGAGACAGCTCTAAAACTGGTTTAAATAAACAGCAGGAAAAATAGTAATGGCAAATAATAAAAATAACCACCATAACACTTCAAACTCCACACTGGGGCAGGGACACCCATGAGAGAACTGGCCCATGAAGGACTCACACCAGTGCAGGGACGCCCCTGAGGGACTGCAGCCCATGCAGAGTGGGTAGGCAGATCCATGCCAGAGTGGGTGGACACACTGTGGATGGCAAGCTGCAGCACGGAAATCTGTGTAGGACTGCAGCCTTCACACCTCTCCAAAACTCCTACAGACACAGGAGGCAGCCTGTTGACTGACTGGAGGAACTGTGATGGATTTCAATGTAACCCACAGTGAAAATGCAGAAAGCTGAGACTAGAGAATGGACAGGAGAGATTGCGTCACGTGCTCGTGCTGGTATTAGCTATCAAGAGCAGAGAATACATGTTTGGCTCTTGAAAATTTTATAAAACTTCTAGTGTCCTATGGTTTCTTTATATCTGCTGTCTATATGCTCAGAAGAAATCCTTAAATGCTACCTTAAAATACACCTCTGTCTATCTTTCCTACTACTTTTATTAATGTGTATCACAATCTTTACATTCAATAGATTTTTACTGATAAGCAATTTAAGGAAGGGGAAAAGTTTAGACCTCCAAGGATCAAAAGTCCTCCTCCTAAAAAACATGCCCTAAACAGAAAAGCATTAAATTTAGTTTTAAAAAGAAGTGATTTTATAGCTTTTCATGTTTTTGAAAATATTCTATAATGGTCCAAAATGTTACATGGCAATAATAGATCGTTTCATTGAGACATCTGTAGACCACCAAAATACAACGTGTCATTCATTTTGGATGTTATTTTATTGGTTCAGCCACAAGAAACTAACAGGATTTCAAAACCTAAGTCCACTAAGTGCCATACCACTACCTGTATCCTATTAGTGAGATAATGGGAGGTGTACCTTCACTGTTGTGTCAATATACGGATCCTCACCCCGAGCTGCTGCTGCGCTGCACCGCACTGTGAAACACTGCAGGTTCTGACTAGAGGAAAAGAAGAAAACACAACAAGGAAAGAAATTAAGATTTGCAAAAATCAAGTAGCCAAGACTACAGCGAATGAGCTCTTTTTCCTTTGAGGAAATAGGCTTAAAAGCCCAAGCAGGAGAGTATGCTGAACTAGCACACGAAGCCTGCCCAGAGATTTCCAGGAGGCTAAGAAGGACGTATCAGAGGGGAAAAAAAAATAAAAAAGGACAGCAGCACAGAGAAACACAGTAACACTATCAGTAAAACCACAAACATAGTACCTTGTAATGACATGCAGGAACTGTGGAGTGAGGACTGCCTGCTCTGACTTCTCTGAATATTGGTAAGTAGAAATTAGTTCTACTAACTTCCCAATAGAGTAGAGATATCCAACATGAGGTAAAGAGAAAAAGCAGAAGAGACTCAGAAGTTTTCCCTTATTCTCAGTTTCCTCATAGGCTGTTGCAGAAATTCCTAAATATAACAATGAGAAAGGCGTTTTATGTACTCCACAAATAAAAATCTGGCAATTCCATTCCAAGCCTGATGCCTAAAAGACAGAATCAAACCTGCCCAAGCTGCAGGCTAGTTTTCTTAGTAGCTAATAAAAAGAAAGCTCAGTGCATATGTCAAAAAATTGTATGATGTCATCTCATTTGGAGGCATTTTCACAAAAATATGGACATAGCACCTACTGAAGAAATTCTATAGATGTAACAGCATTAGAGAGTTCTAAATTCACCACAACTAAGCATCCATGGACTGAAAGCCTCATCTTAGACAATTACTTTTGAATTGGAATGAATGCTCATCCAGAGCTGCAGCTCACAAAAAAGTAGGTCATTACTTAAGGGAAGGAAAGGCTGGAAATGGCAGAATTTATGAGGATGCCACTTTAGCAGGTAACAGCTGTGATCATATTCTACAGACCATCTTATCAAAGCCTGTAAATCACACAAAAACATAAGACAGCCAGAGTTAAATGGCAACTATCTCATTCTTTTCAGTCAGCTGCAAGTTAAATGAGGCATTGCTACTTAGCAGACAGTAAACCATATCCAACTGAGTGAGGAGTCAGTAAAAGTCAAGGGCCAACCATATCCAACCAACATGCAAGGTATGCATCAGGCACAGCATTGCTGGGGGGACAGTGATGGGATTTTCCCACTCAGTTCTGCACTGGGGCAGTATTAGTTTGAGTCCTGGGGGCATTTTGGGGTACCATAATACAAGAAGGATATAAACCTGTTAGATAAGATGAGGACACTTGGTTTGTTCAGCCTGGAGGAGACTGAGGAGAGATCTAAGAGCATTCTAGATGCAGCTCCTGAGGGAATGGTATGAAACTGTGTCATGGGAAGTTCAGGTTGGGTATTAGGAAAAGGCTCTTCTCCCAGAGGGTGGTCGGGCACTGGAACAGGCTCCCCAGGGCAGTGGTCATGGCCCGAGCCTGCCAGAACTGAAGGAGCATTTGGAAAATGTTCTCAGGCACTTGGTGGGATTCTTAGGGTTCTCCTGCACAGGGCCAGGAGTTGGATTCGATGATCCTTGTGAGTCCCTTCCAACTCAGGACATTCTATGATTCTACAAAATCTGACTGCTAACATGCAGCATTAAATTCTTCCATAGGTCTTTTGGGGCTTTAGCCAGTGAACCTCTAAAATCTGCATTCAATCCTTCCAGTTTTAATTAAGGCCCTTCAGAAAGGTAACCAGTATCTTAGTGATTATTAAGGTTTACTACTCTGATTTCCTCGGCTGGCTGAGTGGCAGTCTGTATCTTGTAACACTAAGGAGAATTCTATTAATGCAATATAAAGAGTAACTCTTTTGCAACACAAAATTTACTGGTAAAGAACCGATAAAAGCTGATTTAGTCATACTTTTGGTGCGTTGAATTGGTACTTTAGTTGAGGGTTTATGTAGAACTTGGAGAAATTAAAAGACTTTTTTGTTAACAGAAGCTCAGTTTAAATCACTGAAAAGGGAAGAAAGACGTCAATTTAAAAACAAATCATACAGAAATCACAGAGTGTATGAAACAGGATACACAATGAAGCTCTTTCCTTTCACAAGCCTCCTGTGACACAGCCCATTGTGCATCCATGCATTTCCATATACCTGTCTGGTATATAGGAAGCAGTTGAACAGAGTGCAACTTCGTGTCTTCACAAAAGCCAAAAGGCGACTGGTCGGGTGCAAAACGTCTAGGAAAAAAGTCCAAAACAACATGGGACTGCAGTGAAAAATTATGATTATATACTTTGAACAAGTAAACAGCACTGGCTACAAGAGGCATAGCTCATCTTTTAACACTCAACAACAATGCACACTCCTACAACCAATGCCATTAATACAGCAATGCCAAGAAGCACATGGCACAGCTAGATAGAACTCTATTGAGTACCTGCAACTGAAAGCCTCTCTCTTTGCTTGTCTGCAAGATGCATGTTGAACTCTGACATCACTGAAGAAATCCTGCAAGATGCATGTTGAACTCTGACATCACTGAAGAAATCCTGCAATTGATTTTGACCTCACTTTAACCTTTTTTTTCCTCTTTCTTTTTAGTCCACTGAGCTATATGGAATGCCATGCCATCTCCAATACTATTTTTTTTCTTACTATGTGTCATCCTTTACCCTGTTTTGCTTTGGAATTCACTGTTGGACCCTGACATCAATTCTTCCTCAGATTTTGACAGAAATTTTGATGAAAAAGGAAGACTAAATCAGCTTCCTAAAGAGAGGACCTGGAGATGCAGGTGCTGAACTCTTCTCCATGGGATCCTGGGACAAGACACCTGGGAAAGGCTCAAAGCTGCGCCAGGGGAGGTTCACACTTGACGTGAGGAACCATTTTCTTATTAAGAATGGTGAAACACTGAACAGGCTTCCCAGTGAGGTGGTTGATGCCCTAGACCTGTCACTGTTTAAGAGGCGTCTGGACTGTGCCCTTAACAATATGCTTTAACAGTGGCTCACCCCTGAAGTGGTCAGGCAATTGCACTAGATGATTGCTGCAGATCCCTTCCAAGTGAAATATTCCAAGACACTAAAAATGGACTTTCTTCGGTATCCCATAATTTCCTCAGTTCAAAAGAAACACCAAACCTTAATAAAACCCCAGAATATATCAGGAGTTTCCTTTCAAAAAGACAAAACACACAATTCAGTTCGGTTTTTTGTAGTAAATTAACCCATAGAAGGGAAAATACGTCTGTAATACCTGAAAAGCAGATACTGCACTTGGAAGTGCTTTGTGTCTTCTGTAGGTAACTCCGTGGATTCCAGTGTGACGGGTATCTCACATAGCTTACTTTCTTCCCCAAGCAGTTCCACTGGTTTCTGACATATGATGAACTCATCTAATTCATGCTGTAAAGGATGTGTTGAAGGATTTTCATCTTTCACACCTGAGCAACGAAAATGATATCTTAATTGTTCAAACTATTCCATGCAGCAGTAAGAAAATGGTATGACAGTATCAATTAAATACTCCAATTACAGCTACCCTGCTAGCATTGGCTTCCTCAAACCACAAGATTTTGAAAACAGCCATACTAGAAGATGGGAACTATTCCTATTTGAGCCTCAACAGTCTGAATACTTAAGAGTCAAGATTTCTGGGAAAAAAAAACCTAACGGGTAAACTGTTCATTAGAAGGTGAATCAAAGGCAACCGGTGTCACAAATGGCCGGTCATGAAAAATGCTGACTTTTGGCTGAAGAGGTTTTGAGAAGGCTTTGAAAAGGCAGCTATCACAGGAAGTTGTGTTATCTTTAACTCACTTAAGTCCTGGAAAGGAAATCCTAATAACACTCAGAAATTAATCAGAACTTTTCTATGTAGTTTTTAGGAATAAAAAAAAACTAGGGGCAGGACCCCATTATTCGAGAAAAGACACATCTTCACTCAGTGAAGACTTCTGCATTTATATTGTCCCTATCTGAAAAGTCTTATTTACCTTTAAATTTTTTCTAGGCACAATTTCCATTTCTTAACGACCATCCTTTTAAGTTTCTTCCATTATAAAGAAGGAACCTTCCTAAGGTTTGTTGGTGTTGATCTGATACATACACGTTTGGAAAAGTGGGAATTGATAATTGATTACATGCAGATTGATATCTTGCAACACACAGGAATGAAACCTCCTGAGTACATCTATTTCTGGGATTTCTGTAATTCTAAGACAAGTCCTCAAATAAAATAAAGGAACGAAAAAGGAGAATTTGCTTGATTATGGCAGGTTCTGAGCCTAACAGTTACAGAAGTACACAGACATCACAACAGAAACATTCTTAATTGCATAGTTACTTAGACAGTGGCACTGACAGAATCATTTTTCTGAACACAGCACACTGAACTTACTACTTTAACTTGGCCCATCGTGGCACCTTAGAACAGGGACCTAATTCTGTGTTTGCAGAGGCTGTACTATCCTCTAAAGGTGCAGCATAATGGCATATTTGTTTGAAATGTTATTTCCAACTGCAGGTCAATACAACTTTTCATGCTCTAGAACATTCAGCTGATAGTCGGTGATAGGACAATCTGGAAATATCTTCTGAAGGGCAAAGACCTTGTTCAAGACTATTTTCAGAACAACAGGAATCTATTAGCAGATTCTTGGAGATTTAAAAAAAAAATTATTTCAGCACCTACCTCCATCCACAGCCTTTTCTGGTGCACTGAGCCCCTGATCACATTGCTCCGTCCTCTCTGCACTTTGCTGGACCAGTTCCAGTTTCAGGATTAGAACATCCAGCTCTGTTGTTATGGCTATATGTCTGGCACAAAATGCAACTTCAGCAGGAATGAGGTTATCAATGTGCAAAATTAAGGAGCGTTCAAAATCTAACACAGTCAAACTGTGGTTTATGACCTGATATTTCAAACAGAACATGACAAGTTTATTCTTGCAGCCCACAAGAAGATCCCCATTCACAGGACAACATGAAATGCACAGTGGAGGATCTGAAAGCGGCATTTCAACAACTGACATCTGTTCTTTTAAGGTTTCACTGTATGACTCTTCCATCTTGTGACCAACCATCCGGACACAAACGCGAGAACTCCCTGCAGACATGCATCTCCAGTTCATATATGTTCTTAGGAAAGTCGCTTTGCTTTTTTCTTCAATTGTCACCAGATAGTCTCCTTAAAAGAAAGCAGTCATACTGATAATCATTTAAAAATAGATGACAGTTTTTGAGCTCTTTATCTGCTGTAGTACACCACAAATAACATCGTCAAGTCAAATTCTTACAAAAAAATTCCAAAAACAGTTTTCACTATTTTTTCTCTAATTGAATACAAAGCACAAGTCTCTTTGCTGGGTGGCACACACTTCACACACCACGAAAAGCAAGGACTTACAGATGTAGGTCCAGAGTAACTCCTGTGTGAATCCTCTCTGTAAGTTGTGATTGCATACAAGGTTCCCCCCACCTCCCCACCTTCTCATATCCATTAATGAGGAAATGTTTCGTTCTCTACAGACCATGGAAAGCAATGGACCAATAGACTCATGAAGAGCTGTGGAATGGGCTGGAACGACCACCCAGTCAGTGCTCTAAGAACAATATACAACAAAAAATCCAACAAACAAAAACCAGAACAAAAACCCAAACAAAAGCAGGGGCGGAAGCACACACCACAACCAAGGCGGAGGCAGAGGACGAAGGGAGATGCGGCTCCCACCCTCCCTGCAGGCCCGAGTTCTGCCGGCGCAGGGGCCGGCCCGCGCTTCCCTGCCCGGCCCGCAGGCCAGCCCGCTCCAGCGCGCCCCACCTCCGCTGGAAAGCAGCATGAGAAAAAGCCTGAGGCAGACGCGGATGGGAGGGCCAGGACCTCCTCCCGCGGCGGAGCCGGAGCGGCTTTATTCGCCGTCCGCCTCCCGCAGCCTCCCGCTCCCGGCCCGGCTGGCCCTCCATCCCCATCCGGCGGAGCCCCAGGGCCGCTCCACGCACTCGAACCTGACGCGTCCCGGCCTCCCCAGCCAAGCACTCACGGACGCAGCGATCGCCGGGACTGACCTGCCGAGCTGTGCGCCATGCGCAGCACCGGACCCAGCGTGGCGAAGGAGCCCAGGGCCTCGCAGCGGCCCTGTTCGCGCACGGCGAACACCTCCACCCTGCAGCTCGCCGCCGTGCTGGCCACGAACAGCACGTCTTGGCCACAGCAGAAGTGCGCTGGTTCTTGCTTGCAGGGCACTACTCGCTGCGACCCGAACGGGTGCAGGTTGTAAAGCTGCACCATGGTCCCGAAAAGTTCCGCTACAGCAGCGGAGAGAACACCCGCAGCCTGCCGGGGCGGCGCCCAGCACTTCCGCGGTGGGCAGAGCCGCCTCCGTGCGGCGCTGTGCGGGGCGGGCTCGCCCAGCAGTGTGTGCCTGCCCCGGCACAGGTACCCTGGTACGAGGTTCCGCGTGGCCTTGGCGTGACTCAGTTGCTGCGTGAGCACCCCCGGGAATCTTCCGCCATGGCAGAGCAGCGCCGTACACTGGTGAAGTTCTCGAGTGGAAAGAGAAACTGGAAGTGATCCATGAGGAGTGTGAGACGGGCTGGGAACGGTGGCTCATAAATGGAAGACCTTGCTGACGGGTCCTCAGTCGGTGGTCTGCGTGCGGAGCAGCTGTCACTTATGCACGGCTTGGAGCCGCTACTGCCGGCAGGAGCGTGCCTAATGCATTATTAGGCTACTGAAACCTGCGTTCTTCCAGTCTCAAAGCATCAAAAGCAGACTTTTTTGTACTTAAATACAGCAATTATTTCTTAATAACCAACAAAAAAAAATCACACCCAAACCAACAAACCCCCCAAACAAAAGCCTAGTTATTTCCCAGAATATTCCCAGTTGGAAGGGACCCACAAGGATTACTCTTAGCTGAATGGCCTCTATGGCCACCACAACCTTGGTGCTATTAGCACCATGCTCTAACAGCTGGGTCAGCACTTTTTGCACAAGCCAAGTGTCCTATGATATAAAGCTGCTTCCATGTGTCTCTAAAGCTCTATTCATGTGACCATACTAGTAAACAATAATAGATTTTTTTTTTTTACTATGCTAATATAAGGAAAATTACTATGTACTTTTAAAGCAGGTAACAGATCCGCTACCAAAACCTGCAATCTCTAATTGTCCTTCCTTCATGAATATGCACATTAATAGTGAAGAAGAAAAAAAGGCAGCAGTATCATCTCTGGAACTTTATTTCGAAGCACATTTGGAAACAAACAAACAGGGTTCTAGAATTTTTTTTTTTTTTTGGTAAATAGATTTTTCCAGGCTTTAGTTTTCTCAATATTCATCTCCTTCTTCAGCCTCTGCTTCTACTGAGTCTAGGCCAACTTCTTCATAATCTTTCTCAAGGGCAGCCAGGTCTTCCCGGGCTTCAGAAAATTCTCCTTCCTCCATCCCCTCCCCAACATACCAATGCACAAAGGCACGCTTAGTATACATGAGATCAAATTTGTGGTCAAGCCGAGCCCATGCTTCTGCAATAGCAGTTGTGTTACTCAGCATACACACAGCCCGCTGCACCTTGGCAAGATCAGCACCTGGCACCACAGTTGGAGGCTGGTAGTTAATGCCCACCTTCAAGAAAACAAATGAGAACTTTCCTTAGGAATGCTGAGGCTTAAAGACTCATTTCTGTTAACAAAAATTACAGTGATTACAAATAAATAAAAAAGCTTAGTTAATTTTGTACTTTATCAAGACATTTAACAGGGACATTACAACATTGTAGCATGACTGTCACCTCTGAAGACTACACAATTCCTAATCACTTGGATATTGAGCACTTAAAAGGCTACATACCTTGAATCCAGTTGGGCACCAATCCACAAACTGAATGGTACGTTTAGTCTTGATAGTGGCAATGGCTGCATTGACATCTTTGGGCACAACATCGCCTCTGTATAACATGCAGCACGCCATGTACTTGCCATGGCGAGGGTCACATTTGACCATCTGGTTGGCTGGTTCAAAGCATGCGTGGGTAATTTCAGCCACAGATAACTGCTCATGATATGCTTTTTCAGCGGAGATGATAGGAGCATATGTTACTAAGGGGAAATGGATTCGTGGGTATGGAACCAGGTTAGTTTGAAATTCTGTCAGATCTACATTGAGGGCTCCATCAAAACGCAGTGAGGCTGTGATGGATGAAACAATTTGCCCAATTAATCGGTTTAAATTGGTGTAAGTAGGACGGCCAATGTCCAGGTTACGACGACATATATCATAAATGGCTTCATTATCTACCATAAAGGCACAGTCTGAATGCTCTAATGTTGTGTGGGTAGTTAGAATTGAGTTGTAGGGTTCCACTACAGCAGTGGAAACTTGTGGTGCTGGATAAATTGCAAACTCCAGCTTAGATTTCTTGCCATAGTCAACAGACAGCCTTTCCATGAGCAGTGATGCAAACCCTGAACCAGTGCCTCCTCCAAAACTATGAAAGATAAGGAAGCCTTGCAGCCCTGTGCACAGGTCAGCCTATAATGAGGTGGAAAAAAATGGGAGAAAAAAAGTTATTGATGGTTTCGGAGAAATCAGTATTAAAATCATTCAAAAGCATTTCTGTCATATGTTTGCTAGTTTTACATTGTTATTATTACAAAACAGTGTTCTTGAAAGGTCCTGGTTTAACTGATTGAATTTTTATTTAAAGGAGAGACAGGGCACACCAGGAAATAAAAGGTTTATTTTGTTTTGAATAATTAACTATGCACAAAATTGTTAACGAAAAAACAGCAAACCATCAATATAGCTAGCTATAGAGCTGTATCAATTATTTTAAATACTAACTTGCAGCATGAATCCTTACCAGTTTGCGAATGCGGTCTAGCACTAGATCAACAATCTCTTTTCCAATGGTATAATGGCCTCTGGCATAATTATTGGCTGCATCTTCTTTCCCAGTAATGAGCTGCTCAGGATGGAATAACTGCCTATAGGTGCCTGTACGTACTTCATCTACAAAAAACCCCAAAATACCACATCATAAATTTCAGCTATTCAGTTCTGTGTGTGCTGCCTAGTGACTACACACAAAGAGTGTAGGCAGCATCACTGACTACAAACAGTTTGTCTGACTAGTCTAAGAAGTTGGCACAACTTCTGCCCCTTTGTTTCAGGGTAAACATCAGGCACACACAAAGCAGCATTTGTACTCAAGGAACACAGTGATCACTCAGAAAACTACATTACAGGTACAGACATGATACTGGACAGCACTCAAACAAAACTCTGTATGCAGTGCAGCAGTCTAGAAAGATGATCCAGATCATAAAAAAGTTCTCTTTTTTCCCAGATATTGTTATTTGTAGACCATTATTTAATTTCTTTAAATAACAAAAACAGCAAATGTCAAAACAGCATCCAGACACACATTTTAAAACCTACAGTGTTCTAAACAAACAAAAAAAGAGTAGGGAATCCATAAAGGATCCTCACTTTTTCACTTAAGATCTTTAATATTGGTACATACCAACTACGGTTGGCTCTAGGTCTACAAACACTGCTCTCGGAACATGTTTACCAGCTCCTGTCTCACTGAAGAAAGTGTTAAATGAATCATCTCCACGTCCCATAGTATTATCACTAGGCACTTGACCATCAGGCTGAATCCCATGTTCAAGACAATACAATTCCCAACATGCATTGCCAATTTGAACACCAGCCTGGCCAACGTGGATGGATATGCATTCACGCTGCAAAATAAAGAGAATGATAATGAGACATGGAGCTACCTGCCGTGGGTTTTATTTTCCATGATCTTTCTCTGCTGCAATATTCCCCTGTTGCTCTTAAGTGACAATTTAAAACAACAAGCTGCTGGCTGCTGGCAAGACACTACTCACCTTTGCTGACCTGCACTGACTTAGTGAATACTGGAAGACCCTAAAGACAACATAATCCCTCTGAACACGTGGGTGAATACAATCTCATTATCCCTTACAATGCTGCATATATATTCCATCTTTAATACTCAGCCTAGTCTCTTTTTACTTTTCTTTTAGTTTTTAGAAGACCTCTTTATATAATATCCCCCCAATTTCCTGGATTTGTTACCACACCATGTACTGGGTAAGTGTTTCAAGAATCTTTCCTGCACAGGACCATTCAGTACATTTTCCTTTATAAAAAGTATACCAGTATCTAGGCCCTAGCAACTAGTACACATTTTTTTCACACATATTCCTATGTGAAATCGTCTTAGAGTCCCAATCAAATGTAATCGCCCCCTTTAAGCTAGCTCCTTTGATTCTAAGCAACTGTGCCATGTATGTTTTATCTCCCAATATCTCAATTGCCTTACACCTGAGATGGAAATAAGCTGCTTTTCTAGTTTACCGTTAGAATGTATCTAGAAAAAAAGCAGAAGTGGAAAAGAAAAAGCAAGGTGTCTGAGCTGCTCTTTCTCGTTTCCTTGGTAGCTTCATCAAATTCCAGTCTCCGCTCCACCTCCGCAGCCCGCCAAGCCCCTCATCACCGCCGGCCACACCCCCCCCTCTGATTGGCTACCCCCAGCCAATGGCCCAAGGCACGCGCCGCCCGCCCCGCCCCTCACCGCCGTCGGCCGTACTCCCTTCTCTGATTGGCTATGCCCAGGGAGCGGCTCAGGGCACGCGCCGCCCGCCCCATCCGTCACCGCCGCTGTCCCTCGAGCACGCGCTGTGCCCTCTACGGCTTCACGCGCCAAAGCGGCCCAAAACCGGCATATAGATCCGGCCGGCGGCCACCATGCTCTGTCCCGCTATGTCCCCGCCACCTGGATAGAGATTTCAGTTCGTCCCTGGCCTTTTCGCGCGGGAGGTGCCCGCAGAGAACAGACCGGCCTTGCACATATCTCGTCTTGCTAGCTATCGGCCGATTTCTATGCCTTGCTTCCCTTAAATAAGCTTTCACACTAATTTCTCCCCTTCTCCCCAACCCTTCTGCCTTAGAGCTACCGCGGGGACTTCAAGCAGAGATTGCCTGCGAGTCTGGCCGCAGAACGTGCAGTCATGAACTCCCCTGAAGTGCCGCAACAGAAACGGTCCCAAATGCCCTTTTTCTCGCAGCCACAAGGATCCCATCTCCCAAACGCCCTTTCCCCCCACGCAGCCGCAAGGATCCCGTCCGTCTCCCACCATGGTGCCTCGCTAAGGTGACGAACTCCGACTGCGCCACAATACGTCCGCTGCCGCGACCGACCAGCACCAACTGCCGACCGTTAACCGCCTCGAACCCCTCGCCTCAGATGCTGGCTCCCCATTGGCCATTACCCGCGCGGACTGGGCGCGAGGGAAGGCCTCTGATTGGCGAGGGCGCCCTTCTCCCGGCGAAGGGGCAGACTGCCACGAGGCAGGGGCGTATCCGGGGGCTTGAGGGGCCCGGGGCGGGGCGCGCGCGTCCCGTGCTCTCGGGGCGGGAAGCGGCCCCGGGGCTGCCGAGGCCTCGCTGAGGCGGGCTCCAGTAAAGATGAAGTGGTACCACAGTGCTAAGCTGCCTTCATATGTCAACGTGATCTATACTGGTACGGTGATATACAAGTACTACTTCCTGTAGTCTCTCCTGATAGTGAAAGGATACGGATCTGCTTTCCCAAGGGAGATTTATTTGATAGAAATACAAAACTGGAGTGCTATTGTAATTACAGTGCCACTCTATGAGTAGTGAGCACTCTTTCCATTTCCTGCTTTTGACTAGCCAGATTAACTTTGGCACTTCTGGAAATTGTGTGATTAACTCCTCAAACCAGCTAAGGAAGGGGGAGGAGACAGCTGCCTTTGTGTTTACGTGCTCAGAATGAGATATTATTGAAAATGTTAAATAAAGTGCAAATGAAGAGATTTATTACTCTTGAATAGTTGGGTATTCCAAAGAAATAGGTCAAAATATAACATCTTCACCCCTTTGAACATTAGTGTTATTTACAGTTTGTGTAAGACAACAAGAAGGACATACTTGTTGATTTTCAGGATTCAGAAGACCAATGAGATGTGATCATAGCCTTTTTTAGAAGGTTGTTGTTTATTTTCCTGAAGAATACAGGATGTAAAAATTATTTGAAAATTGTTCAATAATTATTTAGAGCTTAATTATTAACTAAGTATGGCTTGAATTTCTTTACTTAAAATGCAAAGCAATCTTAACTATAAATAGTGTCACATTCATAGTATTGTTGCTACTTGAACAGCTGCCACATGAGAATTGCTTATTCCCGTTAGGCATTGTGCTGCATTCATACTTATCACTGAGCATACAGTAGAGGTTCTTTAAGTTTTAAGTACTACTTTTCCAAGTAGGATTACTCTTAATATATTTTGAAATGTTAGGCCAGGATTTTCTGTAGTATAGGGCAGCTTGTGTTTTTTATGTATTGAGGGCTGTATCCTCATTGTGTATCAAGTGTTCTGATTGCATTTTGATCAATGGAACTGTTTTGAAGCATGAGAGAATGGAATGGAATCTCCAGAATGTTTCCTGTATAGAAATCTCTGGGTTTAAGTATGTTTCTGTATTTGCAAATGATAAAACTCCTGAAGAATCGTGCGAGACATTACTGAGTAAAATAAAGTTGGTTCTGAGCTCTGGTTCAGATGAAGAATGCACAGTTTGCTTGGAATCACTGACTCTTCCTGTGATAGCACACTGTGCACGTGTGTTTTGTAAAGCATGTATATTTGGAGTCCTCAGAAATGAACAGGTTGATTGTTCTATGATTAAAAGTAATTGTAATAGCAATTCAAAAGCAACGAACTGCTATCACCAGAAGTAATTGTTCATTTTGTGAAGCAAATGTTCATTTTGTGAAGCCAGTTATCATCTGGCTTGTAAAAACTCTTGGTCTGAAGTCAATCTATGGAGAGACCAGCTGTCAAACTGAGCAGTGGTAAAGTCTATCTTTTGAAAATACTAACAAGTATTTTCAAAAGCTTGTTCTGTAGTTCTTACCTTGCTTTTTCCCTGGACTAAAAGTGTACAGCATTGTATGCCTCCATATGGCTGGCTGCCTCTTCACCGCTTGTATGTGATGTGATGCACATCCTATATATTATTGTGCTTAAAAGAGACCAAAGCTGTGTATTGGAAGTTGACTGTTGAATTAAAATCATGTCTATGCTCCTTTTTCCAAGCTGATAAACTTGGACAGTGAATTAGCTGTCCTGCTAAAGGGCCATCTTTATGTCCCTTCTCTGGGCTCTATCCAGAAAAAGCTTGTGGATGAGTATACTTGGATTGCTCTTTTGAAAACCATAGTATTTATTTTTGATGTGTGCTTCTAAGATATGCTTGTCTTTTTTGTTTGCCCTTTCTAGGGCAATATAATGGCATGGTAGTCTCACCATCTGTATCCAGGGCTGCTGCACTTACTCTTGGGTGTTGTTCTGACTCCCCCTCAGGATAGAGCTGCAAATGTTAGCACAAACCTGGCTGGTGCTCTTTTATTAGGAACAGGCAGGTACAGGTTAGTCCCTGGTTGTGCATTCAGTCAACTTAAGAACACAGAGGTGGAAAGGGTGATCTGTCTGGCTTCTTCTGGACTGACATTGTTCCATTGCCAAATACACAAAATTCTGATGCAGCTATCCCACGCTCTAGAGTTTCTGAGAAATTTGAGGGAAACTAGAGAAGGAAAGAGCACTTGCAAAGGCCTTTTCGCAGTGCAGAGGTTCTTGATGTGTTTGTAGCAGTCAGTGTCCCTACTCAACCTTCTGGTGCTTTTAATGTGGAGAGAAATAAACTGGATTATGATGTGATGGAATTATCATCATTATATACTACTTGACTGTAAAGTCAAGTTACTTACTATGTTTTGCCAAGAAAGGACCATGGAATCTCCAGAACTACTGCCTTTGTCCAATCTCTTGTTGATCTATAGACTGCTTTCACAGTAGTGAAGTCTGAACAGAGGTAGATGTGGGTTCTGCTCTTGTGAACTGTTGTAAGTTTCTAAAACAGCGAGTGAATAAGCTTTCTTACCTTCAAAATTATTCCTGATTTCAGTCAATTGCCAAGGAAGTTTTTGCAGCTTTTAGCCAAAACTCTGACATGTATCTAAATTCCAAAGTTGGGGATTTCACTCTGTCCACATGATAGGTATTTATACTAGTACTGCATCTGATCTGGGTAGTTCCTGTGCCTGAATGGATACAATGCAATTCCCTCATAGTACATAACATGAGGAAGTACTTTAGGTATCACCTTGAAAACAAAGGAGACCAACAAACTGCATACCCTCTCCCCAGAGTAGCTTGGGTTCAAGCAGGATTCTACCCGGCAAGATAATTTTTAATACAAATGAGATATGAAGGTGCAAACACAAAACTGCTGAGTGAAAAGTTTGGCCTCTCATGGTATTACAGACTTGGAAATTGTTTTATCTTTCTAATGTTAACTTAAAAGCATTTACCAAAATTGGGAAAACTTCTTGGTAGTTAACAGCTTGAGAGTTAATACTACCTTCATTTCAGTCTTCTGTTGAGACTAAATTTAGAGTTGTACAAGTAAGTAAAAATCCTATGCAGAAGCCACAATAAAGGTATAAGATCTCTATAGTAATCTAATGTCTTTGTGTATCAACTGCATTCTTATAAAAGCTTGCCAGATATGCATTCAAACACTTTTTCTTCTTCGAACTGTTCATTGTGAGACTTTTTTGTCATTTTCATATGCTTTTACCATAAGTCTTCAGTATCTGTTGGCAACATTCAGCTGACTTTTGTGGTTTGTTTATAATTACAGTACTAAGGTGGAGAAGGAATGCAGGAAGATGTGATCNGCTTGCCAGATATGCATTCAAACACTTTTTCTTCTTCGAACTGTTCATTGTGAGACTTTTTTGTCATTTTCATATGCTTTTACCATAAGTCTTCAGTATCTGTTGGCAACATTCAGCTGACTTTTGTGGTTTGTTTATAATTACAGTACTAAGGTGGAGAAGGAATGCAGGAAGATGTGATCTTTCTATTAAAAAAAAAAAAAAGTCTACGAGCACTGTTAGGAGGTTTTTTTTTTCCAGAAAACGTTTTTCAGATTTAATAGAATTCATTTATTTTGGCTTGTCACTGGAGGATTTTTGGTTTGCTGCCGAATCAGGAATGGCTCATTCATTCAATATGTTTAGAAAACTGTTATTTTAAATTTGTTTGTGTTAAAGAGTCTGTGTCTTGAAAAGATATCTTTATTGCTGCAATAAATTAATGTATGAGACTATGACTGCCAGTCTCTCTAACTGGCTAGCGATTCATTCCAGATTAGCAGCCCCCAATATTCAGGTGCTTTTGTGAGGTCTGCTTTGTAGTCGCTCTAAAGATGCCTTGATTCTGTGGCCAGATTCCTATAAAAACAGAGTTAGCTAATTTTAAAGGGTTGCTCTGTTAGGCAGAAGTTTTTCATGTCTGTCATTTTTGTGTCACAAACTTGTCCATTTGTACAGTGCACACAGTCTATTATTAAATTTTCTGAGTAGTCCTATGAAAGTGCTGTTGTATAAATTTTGCTAGAATTATGTAGAATGTACTTCAGAAAAAAAGGCTTTTGGTGTTAAATTATGTCTCATTTCATGTGTCTGTTGGGGAAAAAGAGAAGATACCCCGTGTCTGGTCCTGACAAAGCATATTTCATCAGACTGCTATTATTTCTGTGCAGGCTTTGAAGAAAAAGGGTAAAAGGTCATTCTTTTGTTTGTAACTAAGAAAGATATTGTCTTTGAAAGATGGTTTATTTTTCTCATGTTTTAAATAATCTTACTCTTATAGCCCAAATATATCCTTGCTTTAAAACCTTGAGCTACTTATTTCAATATAAATATGCTCAGAAAGAAGACCACTTCACTTTTAAGGAAGGCTGAGTATTTATAAAATGTGCAGTGTTTATGTCATGTTAATGCAAATAAAATATTTTTACTGTCATGTCAGAAATGACAAAGTGTGTTACAAGAATGAATCCTTGAGGATTTTTTTACATGACCATCAATATAATAAATGCATAAAAGGTGCTTTGTAAAGGTGGTATTTGTCATTCACTATAAACAACTAGATTTAATACATTTCTTTTAATGTTCTTTGGGCTTTTGCACAGCCAAATGCCCTCTCTGTAGGAATGAGCTTCAAGTAGACAGCTTGGTGGAATGGTTCCCTAGAAAAGGAAATAGACTCCAGTAACAGAAAGAAGCCTGATCAGGAGTGGATATCTAGCTCAAAGGTGCATTCTATTGTGTTTTATTTAGCTTTCATTATGGTTTTGTAGAGCATACTCTGTGTAAGTATATTTAACATATTATACATATGGATAACATTGCTTTTATGGTGTTTTAGAAAGATCTCTCAAAGAAAATGGATTTTTTTAACACGCATTTCAAAGCAGAGGTCAGGATTTTAATATATTTATACTGTTGTCACCAAAAATGGATTGGTAAATTCAACATTTGTACTTTCTCTTTAGAGAATCGAGGTTTGCCTTTACTCATTTGGATGGGTCAATGGCACAAAAGAAAGGAATGAAAGCAATTTGTTGTTTCCAAAGCAACGAAGCAGGGTCCTGAACTATAATGCTTTTGTCTCTGAAAGTGGGTGGAGTTGGATTAAATGTGACAGCAGCTTTCCTAGTGTTTTTAATGGATCTCGTCAGTAATGGGTTGTTCATAATGATATGGCCTAATCTAGGTGAAGCTCCTTTGGTGTGTTCTTAAGAGGCAGAAGGAAAGCTCATGTGAGAAAGAATGACACTGATGAGTATCTGTTTAAAAGACAAATAGGACTTATTTATTTCCCTAGCATCTTCTTGTTTTAACACTATATTTTTGTGCTGTCCATTTATTTACCGTAATTGGAAAGAATGCTGGTAGTACTACTAACAGAGTGGTATGACAGTGTAGCATATGCTATCTGTTCATTCTTCATATCTCTTTATTTCTTATACTTTTGAATGAGGTTTTCTATTTGCTGTTTATGAACTTCAAGAGTCATTAAGTGGAATTTGAGGAACAGTATATATTTAATGTAGTGCTTGTCCACTCTAGTCTTTTCTGCTATTACTGAGACTTTATTTTTAAATTAAGACATTAGTCTGAGGTTACCTTTTGTGGTTATGGGAGACTGGTAATACCGACATTTAGGAATTTTTTTCATTTCATTAGAGCACTCAGAAATACAAAATTATTTGTAAAGAATAAAAATGTAAACTACCTTTATTGATAGCAAAATGGTTTTCTTAGCAAAACTGGTTCATGTGTTGTGTCATTGTACCAGATTAAGGGTTTTCTATTCACTTCCTGCCTTCCCCCGCCCCTTCACTCCTCTGCTGTAATTCCCAAGTTTTTTGGCAGTTGGAAACTGTAACAATATCTGCACTTGCAAGAAACAGTAAATTAAAACAACAGTTTAGTCTTGGTCATGGGCATCTGTCACTGCCAATCATAAAGAAAAAGTACTAAGCTTGGACATCAGGTCATTGATAGTAACAGTATGAAGACAAAAGCTATTTTTATTTCATAAATGAAAGAAATTAAGTATGAGTGAGAGTATGGAGAAGTTGCCATGAAAGAACTTTTTCACGAATCACAATGCATCTTCACAAATATTGTCTGTGTATGGACTACGTTGATCCATTCAGTTGGAAGGGACCTACACTACCATAATACCATCGAGTCTGACTGCTTTTTCTTTTTTTCAACAATTCTCTGAATACTTGTAGAAATTGCAAAATAATTTTAATCTTCTGTGAAGATAATGAATGAGGTATAATGAATTCATCGTACTGTGGCAAGATGTAAGAAAATAAGCTAAGCATTGCTAAAACTGAGTCATCTACAGTCTATAGGTATACCTAAAAACCTAGGGCCAAATATAATTGCTGCCTTTAGTGACCACTGAACAGCAACTTCTCATCCTGCTGGTAGCCATCCCGTGATGGTAGCCATCCCAAGTGGCAGTGGTTGACTGCTTGTGTTTGATGGAGGAGCAGTGGGCCCACATGATCCTTTACAATCTCAGTTTTGAGTAATCAGTGCTGAATGAAATTCATTCATGCATTAGCACTCCTTGAAGTACACTAGCAGCAATAATAGGATTTAGGAAGCAGAACTATCAGTAGAGTAACCAGTTTTTCAAATTCTGTGGATTTATTGTAGAACTGTAGCTTGGAGATCTGCATTCCTTCTCTGAGAGGTGTAATATCACAGTGCAAGGAGGAATATTTATCAAACTACAGGTTACTTTCTCCCTTCCCCCCCCCCCTTTTAAAATTGTTTAAATACAATCATAGATGCAGAATTCTCACCTTTAGGAAGAAATACGAACCTTTAATGTGACAGTAGCACAAGTATACAGATGTTTCTCTAAGGCTCAGGTTTTTAAATATTTTCCAATGTAAAATGCAGTATCATTTGTATGAGATACTGCAGAAAGGTACAGAAGTACTGCAATTCACTTTTTCTGTGCTGGACTGATGGGAGAAGAGTGAAAGTAGTAAACTTCAGTCTTTCTTGACTACAGCAAAAATAGAATGGAACATACTTCTGCATGTTTGGCCTAGGTCTTTCCTCCAGGCATCATGTTGTTCTCCTACAGTGAGATTAATAATAGAACAGTTTGCCATATATAGCTTGCCAGGAATGTTCATCTTGCAGTGACAAATACATAATTTGTTGCTCTTTTGCTTACTACCATATATGGGAGAAACAAAACCTGTTTGGCTTTTGTCTTGCAGCTTGATGTCTCTGAGTGCGCCTAGGCATCAGAGGTTCTTAGAATCTAAAACAAGTCATTAAGAAGAATTCTTAGAAGCTGCAGTATGTGGGTGACATGACAAGGCAAGCCCATTGCACAAGAACATTATTACAGTTGATGTAGATTTAAGTATCTATTTTCTGAGAACTAGTAGTACTGTACCTCTAGATAGATAAAACATACTGGGAAAATGCAGAGCACAGACTGGGCATTTCATAGATCCTCACATTTAATGTTATATACAAAGTATAAGTAGTAACAGCTACACTATCATTTTGTGTTCAGCAAAATGTCTTGTTTACCTAACATGGTGATAATTGTGTATACTAATGAAAGCACACCTGGGCTTTCTTAACAGTCCAGTTTACTGTTAAGTAACTGCCTGTGTCCAGCTGATTTAGATTTTGCCATCAGGTACTGAGGCAGCTAGTATATGCAATATTTGTTTCAGAATTAAAATAACAGGATTGTTTTGATGTCTCCTAGATTCCTGACAAACTCTGTTTTTAAAGCATTTACCTGAAGTTCCTGCTTGTTATGAACACGTAACCAGAAGTTCTAAAAGCTTTCTTTATAGTGGGATACTTAAAGAGTAAGACATTAGGCAGGGAGTAATTCATCTGCAGGCAATATTTGTTCAAGAGGTGATGGTACAATATCTGCTTTGTGATGCCATGTGCATACTACTATGTTTTGAAGGGAGGTTATTTAACTTGTTCATTGCTGCTATTAATAGCTTGGAATCCCACTGCAGAAGACCAGTGTTTTGACAGGTGTCACATGCTGGGTCAGAAGCATAATGCTGTTATTACTAATGTGAGTTGAAAGATGATCCCAACAGTTTTCTGGTTATTAATAAATAATTATTTTCCAAGAAGCTTTACGGTATTTTAAAAATAATTGTGCCATCACAGTTTCACCAGTAAAACTAAATTGTGGAGTGGCTTTTGAAGTGTGCTTTGGATTGTAAGATCTTGATATTAGAAATTAAATGTCTCTGTTGAGCTATTTGGACTCGGATGGGGTAGTATAGATGTTGGTTAGGCTGGCTATTACAGTTCATTATCTTGAAGGTTTGTAGAACACTTTTGTCATTGTCATAGCAGCTTGTTTAGCTGTGGAAGAGCAGCTAACCTGCCTCATTAATATTCCATCACTAAAATACTACTTCAAAAATTGAAACCAGGTTCTCTTCTAATAAAAGTAGTAAGGAAGAGATAGATACCCTTTCAATAAATGTTTGAAACAAAAAAGGCCTAAAAAAATTAAAATACCTCATCTTTTCCTCCAACTGATTTACAACCCTTTTCTCTGTGTTTATAAAGTAATAACTAAATAATGTAACTGTACTTAGGATACTCAGCTCCCTAGCATTTTTTTCCATAATACCTAAATTTTTCATCCTAACCTTTTACGTAGAGAAAAATAACATCTTAATATCAGTGTTTTGCATGGGTTTTTCAGTTTTCCTTTTTTTTTTTTTTTAATTTTGGTTCATTGTGAAGCATTCAGTAGAAGACAATATCCTGAAAATTCAGAACAAGAAGAGGGAACTTGCAGCAGGAGCCTTTAAAAACCAAAAAGCCTTTAGCAAGTGAAAAAAAAAACCAAAAAATATTTAACAAAATTAAGGCTCTGATTGATTTATATCTTGATCCTGTGATATTTTGCATAAATAACATATTGAATATTTTGGATAATACTTCTCTTCAAGTTACATTTCCCATGCTAGTTTTCAGTTTTGCTGTCTTTTTGCTCAAAATATAAATGCTTCCAAAAAATTATAAAAACTAATTTGCTCCTAAATGTTAATTTGGAAGCACACAAACTCCTGAAATTTTCCACTGTTCATTTCTTCAAAAGGTTGCTTGTTACTACAATGCTGAAGAGCACAAAAAACCCTCTCAAAACCAAAATGCATATTCATGCATTCTAACTAGTGTNAAAGCTAAAACCTAAGGCATCATTACCTGCAAGTGTTTCATCACATTTTAGAGGTGAAAAGGTAATAAAAGGTAAATAATGTGTCTTCTTCAGACAAAACCCTCTATAAAATGAATTAGTTTCATGTTTCTATTTTTGTATTGCCTGATAAACAAACAGATCATCTGAATTGATTGTTTCAGAAAAGGTGGTCAGTGACACTTTGTAAGAATTCTTTCTTTTGCAGGCTATGTCCAAACATGGTATTTAATTCAAAATGTTAAAGTATTTTTTACTATTTCTGAATAATACACAGGTGCAGGAGGGAGTTCCTCTGATAATTACTTCCCAAGAGTTAGTGAAAAGGAAGTACTTAAATTTGTGAAACACTTACTTTTTAATATTTTACTTAACAGAACTCCAATGATTTTTGTAAAATTAAAGGTTTTTTGGATAAAATGCTAGAATCATAGGCATGTATTGACAGAATGCTGTCTAGTGATTTCAGTAGACACTTTGTGCTATATGCAAAGTAGAATCTAATCCACTTATGTGTCAGTGAATGAGGTAGTCCTTGCAAAATAAATTAAAACAAATTATTTTATAGCTGCCAACTTTCTAACAGTTTTCCTGTACTGATTTTCTTCTTGTAGTGGAAAAATGACGTGTTTTTGACTTCCATACATATGTCTTAATGGAATGCTGATCTGCATGCCACTTGACTTACGGAGAAAGAATTTGGTAAACTACACCTGTTCATGTACCACAGAGCAAAAATCTCAAGTGAGTATTAGTTGAATATGTCTGTTCTTTTCTTTCCGTTTGATTCTCGTCTTCTGATATGTGTTTACCTAACATTCTGCTCCCTTCACTGTGATGCTCAGACTTCGAATTGGAGGCATAGATTGCTATATCTAAGTCCTGTTTAGATTTGGGAAGTGTACTTGGCAGCAGAGAAATGGAGTACACAAAGCTTGTAAAGCCTTTCACCTCTTATGTCTGAGAATATCAACCGGCTGATTATAAGATGAATTGCAAATATAGGAAATGGAAGAAGACTGAGAAAAAAAGGGAAGATATTTACTATTTGGAGCAAGTGAGCTAATGAAAGGAGTAAGAAAAGAATTAAAAACAAGCAAGCTAACAAACTGATCCAGTTTTTGGAGAGCCAGCACCTTAGCTATGGAGAAAGGCATACTTTAAGTGTGTTAGAGAAAGAATTACAAGGGCACAAACGATGGAAGACAGCATGAACCCTACTATCTGATTGTCACTGGAAAGCTGAAAAAGAACAAGAAGACAGCTAAACCTGACTGAAGTTGGATTTTCAGTGGGGTTTTTTTTTGGGTTGGTTTTTTGGGGGTTTTTTGGTGTTTCATTGTTTTTTGTTTTGTTTTTTCGCACAGAGTTTATGTAAGTTAAACTTTCTTTGGGTTTTGCTGTTACAGATTTTGATATTTAGAGATAAGCTGGAAAAATAATTTGTAATTATGAACGGGAGATTTGGCCTTTTCTTTGTTATGTCCATTTTCCAAGTAAAAATTTCACAGGCAAGGGAACTATTTCTATGGCTAGTCAAGCTACATCATTACTTACGTGAAAATATCGTGACATTTTGCAAAATGGCTTAGTATGATTATGAAAACAACTGAAAACAATTACTATCAAGTATTTTTTTGTCTATTAGATTATTATTTCCATGTTCCAAAGCTACATATAACTTACTGAAGGTAGTACCAAGCTTTATGGTTTCTTCCAAGAAAGCCATTAATGTATCTGAGAGAAAAGAGGTAAAAGCTGAGCACAGAAAAGTCCTGTCTGATTTGATGGAGCTGTTCAGTAAGCAGGTGGTTAAACACCTTGATGTTCTGGATGTTTGGGCTTTTTTTTTTCTGCTTTTCATGATCTATAAGTAGTCTTTGGCTTTCGGCATTCTCTTTTGCGGAGTTTGAACGGTATGTTCTAGAAGTGAACTTTTGGAATTATTTTTAATTCCAAAGATTGAGTTAGTAGTCTATCATTGTGGTTTTGGTTGGGTTTTGTTTGCT
>VWZV01009269.1:23626-129845 GCA_013397155.1 Irena cyanogastra | reverse complement strand
CGGGACTTTGACGTCATGCCCCGCCCTCTCCCCCTGCCCCCCCCTCCGCTGCAGCACGTGACCTGCCGCCGGTGGGGCGGGGGCGGTGCTGGGCCAGCCGCCGCTGGCCGCTGTCGGGCCTCGGTCGGTGCCGGGCGCTGAAGTCGGAGCTTTTCTACTATCGCCTTCCTGGGGTGGTTACTCCAGCGTTCCCCACCTTTGGCAGCAGCGGGCTGCGGGGCTGCCGGTGTGCGCTGCGACGAGCTAATCGCCGAGTTGCAATGTAGAACCACGTTAGAATGGTTTGGGTTGGAAGGGGCCTTTTAGGTCATCTAGTTCCAATTCCACTGCTATGGGGACCACTAGGCTAGATTGTTCAAAGTCCGACCCAGCCTGCCCTTGACCGCTTCCAGTGCAAGAAAGATAATGAACTGCTGGAGAGTGTACAGCACAAGGCCGCTAAAATGTTTAGGAGTCTGCAGCACTTCTTATGGGAAGAGACTCAGGGAGCTGTCAGACTTTCCAGTGAGACAGGACGAGGAGCAATGGCCATAAACTAAGTTTCATCTTAACATGAAGACCTTTACATTGAAAGTGGCAGAGGTGGGCCGGTCGGGGCTGCCCAGGGAGGTCATGGAGTCTCCCTCTCTGGAGACATTCAAAACCGACCTGTACATGTTCCTGTGAAGCCTGCTCCAGGTGACCCTGCTTTGGCGGGAGTTTTGCACTAGATGATCTTCAGAGGTCCCTTCCAACCCTAACAATCTGTGATTCTGTGATTCAGGCTCCCTGGGCAGCCTTTTCCAGTGCCTCAGCACCCTCGCAATAAAGATTTTTTTCTTAACATCTAGGCTGAATTATCCTCGTGCCGCTGTGGTAAAGCCGGCTGGCGCCCCGGCCCGGCGAAGAGCTGCCTGTGCCCGGAGACAGCGCCTTTGCCATGGGCACACGTAGCGCCGAGCGCGGGCTGAGTTACACCCGGACACAACGCGGCTATGCCGGGGCTCTGGCCGGCGCTGTGACCGCCCGAGCACCCTGCCCTCTCCTGCCGGTGTCCCAGCAGGCAGGGGCTGCCCGGGAAGTCACACACCCCCGCTGATCGCGGCAGGCGGCAGTGCCCGAAGGCGGGAGGCGCGCGGCTGCCGCTTTTCCCGCGCAGCCCGTGAGGTGATCCCGGCGGGAGCGGCCCTGCCGCAGGTGCTTCCTCACAGCTCTCAAAACCTCCCGGCTGTCGCAGGAGTCCCTCGCCTTGGGAGAGCTCCCCCGCGGGGCTTGGAGCGAGGCTTCCCTGTGGACTGCCCTGCTTTGCAGCCAGCTGGGCTGAGGGCACAGGGAGCAGTCCCTTCCCCTTCTCTCGGTAAGGCTCTATCACCAACCCAGCATCGTTTCCCTGCAGTTTTGGCTGAGGTAAAATATGTTTTCTTTGCCCTGGTCTCAGATGTGTTCGATGGCTTTGTCTGTATTTCAGGGCAGTATGGGTGCCCATATCCCCATGTCACGTCCGTACGCAACTTGGGTGCCTCAGCAGCAATAGCCCCATGGACGCAGTCAGCCCTCATTATGGGATGGATTTGCAATTTCGGCTTTTTTTGTATCGTAAGACTTATCCAGCGTGACCTGTCACCCTTCTTGAAAGCTGGTGCTTAACTTCTGCACCCTGAGCCCGAGTGCAGGACGGCTTCGTACTTAATTGAATGCCACCACCATCTTCAGATCCTGCCTCAACTTTTCAGTCAGCCTGACAGTAAGATTAGCTAATCTCCTTCACATTGGGGTTGTTCCCAGCTTTAATAAGGACGGTCTTCATTCTGACTTCCAGGTTGTTACTGAAAATTGCAAATACTGCTGCCAAACTCTGGGATTTAGTTGCCTGTTCAGACAGAAAAGACAGGGATAGCCATTCTCTGGCTGATGTTCTGTTCAGCTTAGGAGGAGCTCAGGTTTCAAGTTCACGTGCTGTGATTATTGGCATATAAAGGTCCCATTTCTCCCACACACGTCAAGTCCTCTTGTACAGAGGGCGGCTGTGTTCATTTCCGATGATTTATAACCAGTAGTTCTTTCTTAGCTGGCAGTTCTGTGTTAACTGCTACATTTCTCTTTATCCTCTCTCCTGAATGGAGAAGCCTTTTGCAAGCAATCTGTCCCATTAGCTTTAAGATGTCTGGGAAAATTTAACTTATGCTTAATACAGCAAGTTGTTCCCACAGGGGAGTCATCCTCAAACAGCAAGCAGGGCATTGGAGCATTGCAGCCTGTGTTTTACAACATCTCTGCCACAAAAACCCCTAATAAACATTATGAAAGCCTCGGACTCAGGCTTTCTTTTCCATGGGTGCAAAAGGACAAGATTTTTTTTCTCATTTGTTTAAAATTGAGCTTTCCCTTGAGCTTCCCCTTTTGGAATTCTCTGATGAAGTGATAGTCTTGGCTGGCATTTAAAAAAAAAGCTACTTTTCATGACTGCCGAAAAAAATTGAAATGTGTTTTCCTTTAAGGGTAAGAAATAAGAAAGCATTATTTTCTTTTAAATGACAGTTGTAAAACACTCACCTTGTGAATTTTCTTTGATATGACGGAGGTTTAAAGTGTTGCACCATAAAGAAAGCAAAGGAAAATCAGAACAGCAAAGTTATCTTTGACATTGTCCCTCAAAATATGCTTCCAGTTCATAATTGTTTTATCTCAATTTACAAAATTGCTTTTCAGATGGATACCTGGTGAGTTCATAAAATTTGGGATCAAAATATTTATTGCTGTCCTCATTGTGCCAGTGCGCCCATTTCCCAAAATTGTTTTAGGGTTTGGAGAGGGGAGAAATATTAAACCAGCTTTTTCTGGTGTGCAGTGTTCATTCCTGGCTTTCTAACTACCTGTTTTTATTGGAAATACTTTGATTGAAAAAGATACTACAGTTAAAAGGTGTATTTTTCTTCAAATAATGAGATGTTAGATTTTTTTTTGGTCATTAATATTCTAGCTCATTACACTGAGCCTGGCCTGTGCTGCAGGGCAAAGGAGCACAACAGGCACTCAACAAGATGGGTAATACGAATTCATACAAATTATTCCCATTCACATATAATTTGTTAGTACTGCATCAAAGAATCATATTCTTAGTCTGAAATTCTGATTCTTTGGGTTCTTTTCAATGGTTTTAGGAAGTTCCAAAAATTATAGAGTTCCATTGCATGTGCTCAGTTATCATACATGTACTCTGTATTCTTTTGTCCTTGTCTTTACTCTAAATATTTTGGCTCTTACAAATAATTATTTTTTCAACTATAATGCATTATATATAGAAAAAGGATATTCAGCTGTTTTAGCTGACCAAATTATGTTTTCTCTATATTCTTAATCAAAAGATAATTGATTATTCATTTGTCTAATAACATATGAGGTTCTGCAAACAAATACCTGCCTTACAAAAATGAATTAATTTTTTTTATTTTATGACCCAGGTACTGCTTTGGGGCAATCAACAACATACCATGAATAGCACCAGACACCAGTCTCTGTTCTTTGTCAGTCTGCCTGAACTGCAGAAATTCTGTGCTGCTACAGTAACACTGAGTTCTCAGATACCTGAAACTGAGGCAAGGAGTACACAGATAAAGACTTGCAGGTAAAGAGTTTTGAGGGCTATTAATTCCAGAAGCTGCTAGTGGTTGCTATCAAATATTTTATTAGCCGTACTAGAATTAACTGTAATAAAATCAGCAAAATTCTTATCAGTGGCAAACAGTGTGAAATTGTTTAAAATAGATTTTTTTTTTCTTGGTCAGGGGACTTGCTTGCTATTGGGGAACAAAAACAAAATTTCTATTATGTTTTAAATTTCACAGGCTAAAACTAAAGAATCCACCTACTTCAAATTAATAAATGGTAAAAATTAATCTGTGTTTACCTGCAAAGCTGGGATGCTTCATGTAGTTGAGACTGAGTGAAAAGACCATTTGGAAAGCAGATGTGGTCTTCTTAGTATTCACCAAGCATTATGTTATTGCCTTTAAAAGAAAAGGGGAGAAATGAGAAATTCTGCCAAAAGGAACACTTTTGGAGAGCTCCATTTGTGTGCCAAAGGCCTGTAATCTTTGTCTTACACCATTGTGGGTCATCTAGAGCAAGTAACTTGGACTAATCCAATTTATTATACTGGACCAATGGAAATAGATTAAAAGTGGAATGTATTGTGTTTGCAAAAGGTAAGGATAATAAATTTAAGCTGAGAAAATAAAACATTTTTAATTTCTTTCTCACCTTTTTCATAGACAGTTGTTATTCCTGTATCAAGAGATCCTTTCTTCACCTGTTGTGGGGACACTGAATCAAATTTCGGTTGTGATGGCGGTCAGTATCACTGTGTAAATACATATCTGTAGTTACAGACTGCTGCAGATGTGTGCACCTCACTCAGAAGAGAGAAGCAGCACTATGTTTTATTGAGGGAAAATAATCATTTGACAGAGTTTGATGGGTCTGATGGAATTTAGCAAAGTTTTAACAGTGTTCTGACAAGGTTCAGGAAGTTTGATGTCAAGGTTTACATTAATAATTACACATGGAAGAGCCATGAAAAGGAAAACTGAGTTAGAATGACTCAAAGAGAGACCAGAAGTGCAAAGAGTAAAGAGGGCCCTCCTGTGGAGACGTGAGGCTCAGAGTGGATCCCTTTTTGCAATTCCTGTTTGGAGCCTATGTGTGGCTGTATCCAGTCTTTGTCTCAGACTCGATCAACAGTTCATGCCTAATGGAATTATCCCTACAATGTTTATAGTATCTGAGTAGCTGCATGGATTAGTAATTCTTCATAGCATGAATTCAGCATGCTTTCAGTCACTTACTGCAGGGTAAAGGGTTTCTTGACCTTTTGTAAGGAAGGTTCTCTTGATTTCCAGTATGGAATCTCTAAACTTGAGAGGAGTCCCTGCTCAAACAGAGTCATCTGCCATGCAGGGCAGCTGTCGTACAGTCTGGCATTCAGGGAGTGTTCAGATTGGGTCCATCCTGATTTTAATATTTAAAGGGTGAAGTAACTGGCTCTTAATCAATAGTGTAGGCAAGACAGATGTCTTTGATTTAATGCTGATAGCTCTTTTTGTACTTTGGGTATCTTGTACTTTTGGGTTTTGAAAACACCTTTTGAAATATCTTTCAAGACATCTTCACTCCTTTGTAGATGAGCCAGGGACTTTTCCAGCTTGCAAGTTCATCCCAAGGATGTGAGGCCTGTTGCTTCTTGGTCAGTCTGAACCGAAGTATGGCTAGGGGGTCAATTGTATTTGTCACACATACATGTTATGTTTCTCTAAGAAGTGTTTTGTTTGAGGATCAAGGATAAGTAGAAATATTTCATTTAAAGCAGACTTTTTTTTGTGCATTAGTGGTGCAGGACAACTTAAGTCCTTCACTTTTTTGATGAAATGGCCTTTTCAGATGGTGAACCAATCTGTGGGATGAAATTGACTCAATTGGTAAGGTACCACCCAATTCACAAGGAGAGAAGCAGGTGCAGAGTTCTGCAGCTTTGTTTTGGGCAGTCTTTGGCTCACTTGGCTTGCTTGTGAATGTATCTTTAGCTAGAAATGAGATTACACTATGACAAATTCCTGAGCTAATTCTAGTTTTCTCCTTTAAAACACAGGATAAAAGCTTGCTTAACTATTCCCTTGCATGATTTTCAAAGGCAAAGTCACCATTGTACCAGAATTTAATTTACCCTTAATACCAAACCCTTGATTTATTTTTTTATTGTTACTTTTAGATACCATTTTACGAATCAGGAATATGTCAAGCCTATGTAGAGAGACACGGAGCTACTGTAAGTGCTGAAATATGACACAGTTCTTTAGGCTGTTACACTTGTCTGCAATTGCTGTTGCCAGAGATGAGTATTTTTCATAGGCCCTGCAGTTTGCACTACAGAAGCTGAGTTTCAGGGTTAATAAGTATGCCCCATAGACAAAATGTGTTCTGTGAATTGGGGCATAGTAAATATACTTTGTCAGAATCAATAGTTTTAAGAAGTTTGTGAGCAATACCTCTAGATTTCTCTGCTGCAGTGGCATCCTGCTCCTGCTCAGAGGCATTGGGGACTGACCTCAAGACAACATTTGGGCCACAGACCTGTAGCTCTCCTGCTGGTGTCATGCCCTTCATCCAGTGGGAATGTTCAGGCAGCTGAACTGTTTCCCCATTCTCCTTGGGGTTTACCCAGCCTGCATACGACAGCCTCAGGGAAGCAAAACAAAAGCATAGAGAAGAAATGGTACCCCTGAGCTTAACAGCTGATATATTTTTAGACCATTAGGCATATGATTTACTATCTTCTAGTATGCAACATCTATGAGGTTTATGAATGTACGTGTGGGTGCACTAAAATTGGTGAGTCAGAAAACTGATTGTAACCAAAACCAGTAGCTCTCATAATTCATTTTCACAGCCAGCTGGGTGTATCTTAATTTGTTCCAAGAAGTGCAAATGCATATGCAGATTAGTAAGACATACGCTGTTCAAATATGCTTACCTTACAGAACTGCTTTATATTGATATGTGTGGGTGATCTGTCATTGTTATGGTTTCCAACACCAAGCAGTTCCTGCAGGATTCATTAGAAACATCCCTCTGGAGGTGTATTACTTCACTCTTTTTAACCTGTTGTAGTTAGTTTCTTGACTAATGGTGGTGGTCAAGAGAAAGCTCTTCAGGTCAGGCAGGCAAGTAGAGCTGTTGGGTGAGTAAAGCTACATTTATCTACTGTGATTGCCAGAAAATGTCTCTGGTCTTGACTCTGACAGCAGAGGTAAAGTCAGCTTTGAATGTTGTGCCTGTTGCCTGCAGGGAGTTGCATATCAATTAAAGTACTCCAGAGTTCAGTTTATATTTTCCCCAAGTCTATTGTCAGCCCTATGAAAGCATCCTGGGAACTGTTGTGCACCTCACTTTAATGGTACGTGAAATCCAAATGCCTACATCACATACTGTGCTACCTTCCTCTTGCAGCTAAGTAGATGAAAGCTGAACATGTGTGGCACATACTAGGATTTGGCTCCAAGATGAAGTAGCAGTATATTTGCTTAAATTTTGACTGAGGCCTTAAAAAAATCTGTTAAATTATTAAAAATGTATGTTTCTTTTTGTCACTGTTATTAGCTGGAAGCGCCACGAACAGTGACTCCAGCCCTTCTCCAAACCTGTCTTTCCTACACACTTACAGCCAGACTTGCACCCAGATGGAACAAGGCTGGTCATCTCTTGGTGCAAGGTATTTGACTCATTTGGGTCAGGGATCAAGCATTTAGTTTTCAGTTCTTTATTGTAGCATTTATTTTCCATCATTTAAATTCCATAATTATTTCATTAATTAACTAATTAATTAATAATTCATTATTAATTAATAATAAGCTGTTTCATTCCTCTATCCTATTACTTTTTTCCTTTATTTGCACTTTTATTGTTCTGTCGTCCAAGTTCAATGACACAAGTTAATATTCTGAATGGACATGCCATTCACCTTTTCGTCTTCTTCCTTATGTTTGTAATAAATCAAATAATTATGTCAACTGAATGCAATGTATCAGATGGAACCAAATATTTATTGGAGAATGTCTTCTAAAAATTTGGCATGTTTTTCAGATTCATGCTTTCAGCAGTGACACTTCTGCACATGATTTGTAGACTCTTCTAAACAGAAGTTGTTGTCTGTCAGATTCTCTCTTTCTACCAAGCTCTGTCTTTTTGGGATCATAGTTGCTTTGCCTGATGTCTCTGCTAACTCCTGTTTAGTATAAATGTGAATTACCAAAGTATAAAAAACTGTCGTGTGCTTGTAATAATTAGAGCAATTATACATCATTTCAACTATGTGCTGAGAAAGATGTGCATGTTATTATCTTATTTCCAGCCACAATAACAACAGTATCCTGTTCTCAGTATCTTTGAAATATGTGGCTATCAGACTGAAATCAGCTGATTCAGGAGTAGTGGCTGGAAGTAGAGGGTTAGGAGGAAAAAGTGATGTAGAGATTGCTGCAGACTACCTTTACATATCTCTCTTTCTTTTAGAAGATGTTAATGAATCAGTGAAAAGTTAATTGATAGAGTGGATTTTATCTCCTAAGAAGGAACACACCTTTCAGCATTTGTGATAGACACAAACAAAACTGTGTCATTTCTCCTTTTCTTTTTTTTCACATAAAGACTTTAGACATACAGTTTAGAAAATAATGCCTGTCTGTTTTATTTATTAAGGGAAAGACTTTTTGTCTCATTCAGGAAGGCAAAATGCTGTAGGTAAGTACAATATTCTGTTAATGGTAAAGATGAGAGTGCAAGGTAAAGTTAAGCACTTTCATACTGCCACAATCTTGTATTACCAGCACAGAGTCTTTGGTTTTCATTCTGAGATAACTTCTGTCAAAATACACTTGGTGGCAGGTGATGTTCTGTCTCTAATAGCTGTCAGCTCAACTGAACCTTTGAAAAATTACTCACAAAGAAGATAATTTTTATACTATTAATCTACAGCCTTAGATTGACATTTGCCATTTTAAAGTTATAATTATTGCAATTAAATGCACTTGCCTTAAATTATGAGTCTTGCAAGTGATGTGAAAGTTCCATAATAACAGATAGGGAAATGAGCTATGGTGACTGTCCAGTATGTACAATTTGCTGTTCACGAAAGTGAAGTCACAAAGCATGCTGGTTAGTTATTGCAAAAATTACAAAGTGGTATTTTTATTCCAGTATAAAAGTTAAAGATTACATTTGCCAATATTGGAGCCTAAATTTGTAGCAGAGATATATGTTGAGGAACTCAGAGCTGAGTTAAAGTTCTGGAGGTGTGTCCATAAGTGCTTGTCTTGCTCATTTAATCTTTTCTGTTGACAGCTCCTGGATGGAAAATACAGTGCAGCAAATGTTATATGAACTACATTTGCTTTGAAAATGGGTATTTGTTTGTCAAGGATATGAGTATCAAGCACAGAGTTGCACAGCCAGCCTTAAGTTTCTGAGTTACTGTATGACACTAATTCATTATTATTTTTATTTTTCACAGTTAAAATGCACCTAATTTTAATTTCTGTGCTGTGAAAGTCTAGCCTTTTGATTTTCAAATACAGCATTTTGACTAACAATTACCTTAAATAAATATTTGGGTTAGATTTCTGCCTAAGAGATGAGATGTAATTCAAAACAGGGCATTGTGCTTTTTTTTTTTTTTTAAATTTAGTTATAGACCTCAATGTGTCAGAGAGACAGCTTTGCATCAGTGTGGAGCCTTGCTCCATTCGGCTGCCACCCCCCAAGGTATAAGCCAGTTATATTTTCTATGACTGTGTTTGTTTTATTAATCTTAATCTTCTTCTCTGTTAGGTGACTTCCAGTTGGCATGGTGGGGATAAAAGTGCTTATTTCTGATTGCATTGAGACATTAACCATATTCATTGACGATCTGCACAGGTTATAAAAGCCTAACATCCATATTGCATTTATATTGATGCATTCTAGCAAGCATTGTAAAACTGAGATTCAAGGCTAAGAGAGCTTTCAAAAATGCTAACAGAATATAGCAGTGAACTGTCTTTGTGACTCTAGGTTTCCTTCTAACAGTGTTTTCTAGAAAGCTTTCAGTCACACTGTAGTACAAAGACAGTTATGAGTAACAACAGAGCAACTACAGGTGAGTTGTCGGCACCATGTTCAAGGTCCCTTTATGTGGCTGTTATGGAATCTGCTTAATTTCTATGCAGCTTCCAAAATACTGGAGCAGCCAGGGCTGTGCTGCTTGTAAGCTTAATATGTACATTGTTTAAGAAATCATGGTGGAGGTTGAAAACTTATTATCTTTTTTGACAGCCATGCCACTTGTGGTGAATATGTCCATACATGCAGGGCATATTTGTCAGGCTTAATGGTTTCTTCTAATATAAATATTTCTCATCCTAGCTCTTCTTTGTTGAAATAGAAGAATAGGATTTCTTCTGAGACCTGCTTGGCACAGCACAAATATTAAAGCTACCTATAAGAAGCCAGTTCCCAAATGATATAGACCAATGATGGAAAAGATCATGGTGTGGCTTTATTACCAGTTTGATCCTTTCGATACTTTTCTAAAACAGAAATGGCCAGATTTTCTTCTCAGTGAATAAATGCAAACCCTCATCGATTATAGAAAGATAAAATGTTTCTCAAATCTCAGTCTTAGATTGTTTTGTACAGTCAAATTCTGACATTGTGAAAAAGTGTGGTGTTTTTTGACTTCTCAGAGGATGAAACTGCATGTCCATTAATTCTGTTCCTTGGATATTTGCACATGCTTAGGCAAAGTGGCACACACAATTACTAGGATGTCAAGCATGGGTATCTGATTTGAGCTTTTTAAAAATGTGCATGGAAGTGAGACAGCTCTCAGTTTGAGAAATTCCTTCTATACTCTTATTAAACCATTTCAAAGTTTAAATCTCACTGGTTTCAATAAACTTTAAACCTTGTACTTGCACGGCTTGTGGAAGTGTAGGCTCTAACAAAAGATAGTGTGCAATTTGATGATGGGAATATCTTCTGAAATAATCAATCTGTGAGAGCTGATGAAAGAATAGCAATAGATCAAGTCTCAGTGTATCGTGATACACAATTCTTTTTGAAAATTTTAAATTTGTATTGCTGTGGAATTATTTGCAAATAAACTTTCTTTTCTGTTTTAAGCTGGAAGATTTTGATATTTCAGCGCACACCGTAAAGCTGTTTGACAGCAGTGAAAACACAGTTATTCAGCAACATTCCATATTAAGTAACTGGTGCTATGTTTTGCCAAGGTAGGAATCTGTTCACATTTCAGCAGAAATAAACATTTCTCAGAATGTTTGCCCTACAAATTGTGAATTTGATGCTAGTGAAAAGAACACTTCTGTTTTACAGTCTGTTTTAAATTCAGGAATTTGTTGTTTTTATTATCTCATTGTTAAGGAAGGTAAGAAAAATTAATCAGCAAATCATAAATTACACATTTAAATACTATTTCAATTTTACTAATCTTTATGCTACTTTTATGGTATGCAAGAGCATCAGTTTTTCTCAAATACAATTTTAGCAGGAAGTCAATTTAAAGAAAAAGTATTTCCACCTTTGCCAGAAACTACCTCCATTTTTACCTAACATTTTTCATCATTAAATATAAGAGAAATAATGATGATATTTGCATTCTTTCTACATTCACTGCTGGCGAGTGTTGAAGAGAAATGGCACTGGTAGTTGTCACATTCTTAACCGTACTTCAGGAAATATTGCTATTGTTATGCAGTAAACTTATGAGCTAAAGGTATTAGTCCTCAAAATACAAAAAATAATCTCTAAATACTTTGAATGCCAAAAATAAGATTTTTTTTCCCCAAAAGACCAGTATATTTTCAACCACATTTTATGACACCCTTTCTAAGCATCCCTTCTTTACCTGTGCACAGCATGAAAATGGGTCAGATCGTAAACATCAGCCACATAATTCCTCCAGAATCTCCTTTCCGTTCGTATAAGGATTTTCAGATGCACTGGAAGGGTCTGGTAAGAAACATATACACTGCTTTCATTTCCCGCCCCCCTTTTGTTTGCCTGTTTAGTTTGCCCTTGTGATACCTGTTTGTATTTGGTTTATCTAAGTATGGATATATTCTTCCTGAGGATCTTGAAGAGACAAAAATATACTTGAGTGTTTACTTCAAACCGATTGGGGAAAGATTCTTCACGTATCCTTTCAGAATAAATTTGTTACGTTTCCCCTCCTACACTTTTAGCAAAGCTCTACTTTTCATTCTTGAGTGTGCCACATTTCCTTCTTTAATAATTTCATAGTAATCAGTAGAGAAGTGTTTTACTAGACAAATTGAAACAAAATGTTTAGTCAAGTCTCTGTCCTAGTATTGAATAATAGGAAGTCAAATAGAGCAATTTGCTTCACGGCTTCCATAAATGTGGTAATACCACTTTAAATGTGATGTAAAAGAAAGTTGTGTAAAAGAAAGTTAAATGGTGTAAAAATGTGGCCAACAAAGATTGCTTTTAAAAAGAATTTTCCTGCCTGGAAAGAGTAGGCTAAGGGTTACTGTTAGTGAGTAATTTTTGCTGTTATAGGTTAGTGTGGTATAATTGTGCTGAAGTCCTGTAACTTTATAAATTTCAGGCCCATAAGGAATTAAGTGCTTTTGTTAACCTTTTTAAAAATATTGAGACAAACTCATGTTTTCTTCTCAGCAAAGATGATTAAAAATTATAGAAATGTAAAGAAACTTGTTATGGATCCCTGAACACTTACTCAGGTACCCTTTAAGTTGCATCCGAAGTCAGCCAGTGCAGTATTTCCCCAGAACAGATGCAGAAAGCGTAGTGAACTCTTTTCTTTCTGACATGAAGAGCCATTTTTCACAGCTGTGTGGATTTCCAGTAAAGATGACAAGTCAAGCACTTTATGCTACAAAGGAACTCTCCAGGGCATCAGTACATGTAAGGCTTTCTTTATAAACATATTAATGCCATATACTTTTTCGTTCTATGAAGTGGAAATATGATAATCATATTCAGAGCACAGTAAGAGCATGTAACTGTGCTTTTCACAACAAACTATCAGTCTTGTAACCTTTCATTATCGTGTAAGTAAAAGCTCTAGTATTTACCATTGTAAAGTTGTTGTTAAGATTATAAATACATTTAAAAATGGACTTGGTGTTAATTAGTTGCTATCAGTATTTGCAATTCTGTAGATTTTTTTTTACAGTTGGATATCCAGAACTTTCTCAAATCTCTTCCATAATAATAAAAACAACAGTAATAATAACAATAACAGTAATATTATTACTATTGTTACCATTACAAGGGCATGTAATGACAGGAGAAGGAGGAATGGCTTTAAACTGACAGAGGGTAGATTTAGATTAGATATTAGGAAGAAATTTTTGTGGTGAGTGTACTGAGGCAATGGAACAGGTTGCCCAAAGATGTGGATTCTCCATCTCTGGAAGTGTTCTAGGACAGGCTGGATGGGGCTTTGAGCAACCTGCTCTGGTGAAAGTTGTCCATACCAGTGGCAGTGGGGCTGGAACTAGATGATCTGTCAGGTTCCTTCCAACCCAAACCATTCATGATTCTATTATTATTATTATTACCAGCAGTAGTAGTAGTAGTAGTATTACAATTTATTTAAAAATAAAAAGAGGACTGTGTGGACATAAGCATTTTAAAACACTCAAGCTGTAACATTTTCTCCATGTCTGGTGATGGAAAGCAGGCAAGTAATCAAAACTCCTATAATTTGAGGTTGTGACAGAGGCTGAGGCTCAAATTTCTTTGGTAGTAGTGTGTGAAATAAGAAATGAAGTAATTAATTCAGAACAAATAATAGTGACAGAAGTTGGAGAGGTTCTAAAATACTATAATCCTCTTTCAGAAAGCAGTTCCTGTTTATGTCTCTCCAGTGATCAAAGCTAGAATGGGTCCTCTGTGTCATCTGCAGTTTTTGTAGACATCCAAACTGTCTTTTGCTCAGAATGCAGATGCTCTTAGAAGTCTTAAGAGATAAGGAGCCCTGTCCTCATCTGTCCAAACCCTCTGCAGAAGCCCTCAAAAGGGGTAGACATTATCCAGTTGGAAAGCACTAAACTGAGATAATTACTGTAATTTAAGTCTTTCCTTCTGAGAAATACTATATTCTGGCATAGTTTGTAGACAAAGAACTCGGGGAGGATTAAAAAAAACCCCTTAATTTATAGTGACAGCTAAATATTGTTTTAAAATATAGTAATTCTAATCCAAAACACAAAATTGTATGCTTATGTGTTGTGGTGTGTATTAGGTTGATATCATATAGTGATGCATTAGGTGGCACTATCAGATCGTTAAATGCAGTTTATTCCATTTAGCAGCTCTTTATGTGTTTCAGGAAATAAAACCTAAGCATACGAAATTGGACAGTGAGACGGTTTGTGTAGTGTCTCTAACGCAGGCTCCTCCAAGAAAACCTACTTTGCCTGGAATTCCTTCACCGTGCAGTACGGAAAACAGCCACTGGATGGAGTGTTTGATCAAGGAGCCAGGAACACAGAGTTTTTCGAGTAAGAGTACAGGATGGGTTAGCATTGAAGCAACAGAGAAATCAATGGGCAATAAGCAAATACCAGAGTTACCAACGGCAAAATCTTTAGGAACACCTAAAGATTTAGTGAACTCAGCCTTTGATTCCATGCTTCCAAAAGTCAGCAAAATTATACCAATTTTCAAAGGAAAGTTGATGCAAATGAATGGAAAGATCACAAATCAAACAGATAGAAAGAAAAGGGAAAATACTGAAAGGAATTCACCAGTAACAAGTGTGGGTGTTTCATCTTCTACACTGTCTGTGCACAAATCCAGCATAACTCAGGTTTTCAAACACATTCAAAATATGCCAGTCAAAACTCCTACTGACTGCAGCGTGCTTCAGGTAAAGAACATGAAGACACACATAAAACATGGTGCACCCATATTCCGATGGAAAACCCAGTCTAGTGGACAAATTGCTAACTCTGATTTTTCTGAAAACTCAGCTTCAGGTGGGAATCCAAGTGAAATCAATCACAAAAAGGCAAATTCTCCGTTCTTTCTTAAGAATGTTGGGCCAGTGCTTGAAAAGTCAAACACTAGTCCATGTCTGAATACTCATGAATCTTCTACTTTCAGTGCAAGAAAGGGGAAAAAGTTTGCAAGCCAAAATACTGCTCAATTTCTTGAGAAACAACACCAGTCAAAGGAAGTGCATTTGCAGATTTGTAAATTAGACAATGAAATGACAAATTCCAGTTTGTCACTGCAACAAACAAAGAGATCAAATAAAGGAGCTGGGTTAAATATTCATGAATCTGTCTTCAAAAATACAGTGTGCATGGCCAAAAGTGAAGAAAACAAAGCAGCATGCCACTCTAAGGACTGTACTGCTGAGACAACCAGTCATCATTCCAAACCTAACTTTGAACAGGTAAAGAACAGGGCTCATTCTCACTGCTTCTCACAAATTCAAAAGCAACGTTAAGCAATAAAGAGCATGACTTTCGTCATGTTCTACCATCATTCTCAAAATCGTTTTCTAAAATTCTACCATATAACTTAATGTTTTCAGTCACTGCTGGGTTTTTTTTCTGAAAAGGAAGATGATTTACTGTGTTTTGTGAAATAAACACTTCCTTAATTTGGGACTTTTATGGTGGTGTAATTAGTTTTTCTTTGTTTTAGACAGTTTATTCAGGTCTGTGTGAGATTAACATGGTGACATTTTTTTGGTAATCGGTCTCTCTCCATATAAAACCATATTAATGGAGTAATTCCTTCCTTCTGGAAGGAATCTCAAACCTCATCAATTGTGTAATGCTGGCAGCAGTTGTGTGTAAGGCATTGTGCTGTTAGACAAACATGGAAGTTTTGCAAATGCAAGTTTAATTACAATTTCACAAAAAGCACAAGTTGCAACAGGAAAAAAATCCCACTGGACATAAGGAAAAAATCTTTAGTGTGAGAACAGCTAGTCAGCTAATAGAATAAGTTGCAGAAGGAGGTTTTTGGGTATGTTAGCCTTGCATGTTCTCAGAACTTGACTGGACCCAAAGCAAGGTGATCTATCTTTGAAGTTAGCTCTATTTTGAGTAAAAGTCATGATTATGTGACAGCTAGAAGTACTTTACTACCTAATTTTTCTGTGGTTCTCCCTGCATTTCAATTAAATAAATAGTTGAGCTGACTTCAGCACAATTTTTATCAGGATGATATTCCATATATTGGGTACATGGATGAAATGTCTTGGGCTTATCACATTTTTCATCTATACGATGTAATTTGGTGGGTTATCTCAGCTTTGTGTGATGAGGACACCTTTTGAAAAAGCAGGTGATTTTAAAAGTTAGAGATCTTGTTCAAAATATCGTGAGGTGTTTTTCTAATGAAGGTATAAACTTCTATACTTTAAGATGATTACAGGAAACAAGTATCTGACATGTGAAACACTGACCTCAAAACTGACTTTGCCAGTCAAGGAAAGCAACATGGAAGCATCTGTAAAGAAAGGTTGTGCCAGAAGAAGACAGGTAACCCCCCCTCCCCCCCACATATCCAGAAGGACCTGAATTAAGAGATAAAAAAGATATTTAAAAATTTTTAGTATGTTCCAATTAAAATGGCCAGTCACTGCTGGGTTACTGGATAAATCTTACTGGATAAAATTAACTGTAACCATCAAGTATGATACTGTCACTTGAAGAGTTCTTTTTACACGTTTGTCTCCAGCAAAAGATGCTACTGAAATGTTTAATGATGTTACTGTTTCTGAAGCAGATTTTCTGATTCTACAGAAAAGTTCTATCCTGCCCAATATAACTCTGAGCATTCTCAGTGGCTCTGTGAGTTTTTCTTCTCAAGGACTTGAATTTAGCAGCATTCTGTAGAAATGATTTTTTGTTTTGTTATTCTTTTAGAGCCAAATACAAGACAATTCTGGACTTTTAAACTGTAATTAAAGGAATACAGTCTGTGCTCTCCATGCAGATCAGAAAAGGCCAGTCCCAGGGGCCTGCTGCAGGAACACACTCATAGCCCAGAGCTCGAGCTGCAGCAGGGAAGAGAGGAGTTTGTGTGGGAAGCGCCAACCCAGCTGCTCTGAGCTGGCCCCATCCAACTGCAGCTGGGAAAGGCCCTTCCACAGGGCCACGACTGAGTCAGTGGTTACAGGTCCCGCACTGCAGTGCTACAGCAGTAGAGTCACTCTCACAAAGAGAAGAAAAACAGCAACTAAAAATAGCTGTTTATAGGAATAACAACTCCAGGGGTCTGGGTATTGAGGGGAGACTTCCACCACAGTATGAATTAATGAAGTCCTTTGCCTGCCGCTGGAAATGTCTCAGACACACCAGGGCTTGTGAGCATGGAGATCTTGTAGCTGGTCTGGCAGCATTGTTGAAATGGGGAAGGGGTACTGCCCTGTCCTAGTCAGGAGTCACAAGTGCCTCATGCATTCCTCTCTCCAGGCAGGCTGTGAGTAGCACAGGTACCTGCCTGAGCCCTGCAAGCTACTTTTGAGAAGTGTCAGGACACAGCAAGTTCCCACTGCCACACTGCCACTGCAGTGCTGCCACTGCTGGACTCAAGAGAGGTGGATGCACAGCTCTCAGGAAGTTTCATTGGTGTATCAGGAATAGGAAAGAGACTTGTCTGTTAATTGGGGTAGGGATGGACTCTCTGATGCTTATTAGACTGATTCCTCCTGTCCCCATATTAAAATAAAATTATGCTAACTGGGGACACTGCTAAACACATCTCTGAAGAATAAGCCTTTGTCATTACTGATCATCAGAAGTGATGGTTGGTTTTGTAAATCATGGTTACCAGCATGTAAACGGTATTTTCAAAGTAGCCATGGTCCTAATTATTTAGTCACTCTACTTATAAATACGCTTTAAATTATTTATATTGGAAAAGATAAACTTTTATTAATTACTTCATATTCAACTAAGCATTTCACTCAGAAACAACTTTTTTAGTTGAACTTTTAGCTTAGTATTGCTGCTTCATTTGCTTTATTGGTTTTTGCTCTTTTCTCTTTGTCTTGTTTTTGTGAAAAGAAAGAAGAAGGTTATTCAAAGTTGAAGAGAGCCAAAAGAAGTAAAACTTCTACCTAAGGTGTTCTGGAGTATTGAAAGAAAACTCTTGGTACGTTTATTACAAATTTTAAATATCTTCTTTTATTAAAATAATATCACATGTCTGTAATAGTTCCCAGCTTTTGGATCATGATGATGATATGAGCTGTCTACAAAAGAATCACTTTACGAAAGAAATGGCTTCTAGAGCAAACTGATGAGGTAACCGATGCAAAAAACACCAGCAAATAAAGCATTGTGCTTTTTTTGTGAAACAAGCAATGTTAAAAATAAGGCATTTTGTACTTACTAGAACTTAGAGTTTGACATAAATTTGTACTTTGAGTGGCTCGTTTTTCTCTCAGACTAAAATAAGCCTGGTTTTTGGGCTTCAGAGTTTCACTTGAATCTGACCTGAAGTTAAAGCCAAAATCCATTCAGGGTGAGCTGTGTTTATTATTTGATACCATTACAAGAAATGTGGCTAAATGCTCTTGTTTTGCTGAGATGTAATTACAGGACAAAATTGCCTGTCATAAAAACTGAATAAATTTAGTTTTGTGACAAGATATTTCAACACACATTGTGGGTGGTTGTCAGTAATAGTCTTGCAGGATAAAACAAGCTTGTGCTTTGAGCGTTCCTTTGAATATCAGGAATACAGCTTTAGGATATAGTGTAAGAAGCTCACCAGGTTTAAGGACCAAATGCCTATCATAAGTTATCAGTAGTAAAACATGCAGGAAAGAGTAGCCTATACAGTTATCTGTTTCAGAGATAAATAGAAGTATATTTATTCAGATTAAAATATTGATGTAAGCAAGATGGTAACACAGACAGAATAGCTCAAAAAATGTATATTATACAAAGCAAATAGAAAGAGCAATAAAGACACAAAATATAAACTGTACATCTTTTAACCTGGCTTTTAGCTTCAATGGAAGTGATAACAAGTAACCAAATGTGCATTTTGTCTCAGAGATGTACTTTATGTCCTTCCTTTCCTTATTGGGATATATTTCCTGCAGTGAGCAAATACATCATTTGTCTGCTTTTCCTAAAGAAAGTCTCTGGTGTGGATGGAAGCTTTCCATCTCTGGCCTTCACATTTTGGTATTCAGCATACTCTGTCCCTGGGTTTAGTGTTTCATCTCTCCCGCTTCAAGCCAGGCGGTTCAGGCATGGTCCTTCTTCAGAAGTGATATGTTATAGTGATCAGCACAGATAGCCACAGGTCCAAAGTCTGTGGCCTTCACTGAGGGCTGATGAGCAGAAGTGGTGTCTCTGCAAATGGTCAGAACTTTACTTTTTTTTGTTCTGATTTTTTTTCTTATTTATGAGCTAAATGCCACAGCATCAAGTTGATCATGGTAGATAATGCTTCAACCCCTGAGAGAAAACCATGTCTTCCACACAGTGTTTAAAATTATTTCCAAGAATCCCACTGGTAAGTGTTCTTCATTGGTGTTGATGATTTAAAAAGAAGACTGGAGCTAAAACAACTTCTGCTGTTGGATTCTTGCCTACAGTTTTGATTCTGAAAAGCAGGGGTCTAAATTCCTTTATTATGTATTACTACACATGCATTCAGGGTGCATGTTTTCATTTGAACACTTGGGAATTACTTGTGAGTTTTCAAATTTACTGTGTAGCAAGATTTATGTGTGAGAAGTCCTTACACTGGAATTCAGTGATATGGTCAGCAGGAAGGACTTGTTCTATAATTCATGACAAAAAAAGCATTTTTTACAATTATCTTGCAAAAAGGGTTAGTTTTTATGACTTATGTGCCAAGTTGCACAGCCTCTTGACTTGTCCAGGAAATCACAGCATAATCCTAATGTTTTTCCAAGTTTTGTTGGAGTATGTTAATAAAGCAATGTGAGAGAAGTATTTAACATTTTAAGAAGCTGAACTTTTGATTCTAATACTAAGAGTCTCCATGCTTAGTTCTTTATTAATGGAAGTCACCCTATCATTTTCAAGGTCAAAAACTACTGTGAAAGGGAAATTTGTTTTCTAAGACAGATCAGAAGAGCAGAGCTTCCAAAGGATAGCACATACTACTACAGAAAGATGTTTTAAAGGAAGCATTTGAAGCATTGCAAGTGTTGGTGGAAGAACAGACATTTGAAATGTCAGCTCTGAAGCTTCCAAGCTTTTTCCACTGATTTGCAAAACTCTTCTGTTGTTCTACTCCTGTGTTGTAGTGAGATACTGACCTTTGATTTCAGTTGCCAAATTTCATTTAGCAAATGAGAAAATACAAATTGATCACAGACAGTAACGATAGCAGGATTTCACCTGAAAGTATTTGCTGCTATTACTGTGAGTGTTTTGTGAGAATATAAGAGTAAGGTAGAAGGTCCACACAATTGGAATTATATAAAAAATTCTCAGCAGTTTTGGACTGAGATCTACTGGACTGTTTCTTCTAAAAGGTGCATCCCTCAAGCCAACATTTAGGAATTTATCTTATAATTTGAAGGCTATTCTACAGAAACTTCAACAAAGCTGTCTTTCAAATGCTTTCTTCATGTGAAATAGTAGGCTAAAATAATATCTTTCCTATGTAGTGGGAGTATATGGTTTCATTAAAAAAAGATTCCAAAAATGTTCAATCTTTTAATGAAAAAGCTATTTCTTTTATGATGAGGAAAATAGCCTAATCAAATCTAGTAGCAGAAATAACCTTTAGATTGTGTACATCAGTAGGTTGTTGGTACCTAAGTACCCAGAAAGAGTTGCTATTGTAATATTTTTTCTGTTATCCTGTCCATTTTCCATTTCTATGGGATCGATTCAGGTTAGGACTTAATTTATTGCATGGTTGATCATTTATAAATGCTAAAGAATACTGTCTTAAGATTCCATCTCTTACTTTCTTGTAGAGCTAAGAATGTGGTTTAGCTGCCTGACCTCAGCCAAAGGTTAAGAAGGTGTGAATAGACTTCTGCAACAGAAGCTCCTCCTTCCAACACCACAACTGACTGTGCTATTTTGAGGGCTTTAGATTTAAAAAGCCTAAAAGATTTAAGAGAAAGGATAAATATCCTTTGTCCATAATACCACATATTTATGATGGAGAGAATTCTTTCTTGTTCTGTGTAAAAATGCAGACATTTAATTTGAATGCTCTGAACCCAAACTTTGTAAACAGAATGCAAATACAGATGTGGGCAAACATCAATATTTTTTCCTTCATATTAGCCATAGAGTTCTCAGTTGTCTTTTATTTTCTTCTCTAATATAACCTTTTTCTATGTTTTCCTCCATTCAGATTCCCAAGAGGGCAGTAACATACTTGAGAATCTCTGAACTTTGTGTATCTTGCTGTTTGTCATTGGTAGCTGTTTCTGGAAGAAAATTTGAGGGTTAAATACAGTCAAGTGAATCCATGTGTCATCAACTTCTTCAGACAGTTCAGGTTAATAAGCCTCTAACGCATTTGAAAATTTAACTAAATTGTGTAGTTTTTGAATCACGTTATGTATGTCCTGCTACTTGTTTACACAGTTATCATTCTTGCAAAGTATTTCATTGTTTCTAGTCGGGTTTTTAAAGACAAAATATTCAATTCTTTGTTACAGTGTCTGGGCCAGTCTGATTCATCAGTAAAACATTCCCAAATAAGTTTTCCTTGTCAAGTCAAATGAGTGAAAAATAAACAATTTTATTACTATGGAAATAATTTAGAGGCTGGATTGGACTCAAGCTTCATTAATTTTTGTTGTAATTTTTGATGACTTTTCAGATATGAAACTGCTCTGTAAAAGATTTTTTTTAACTTTAATGGACAACCCCATTCTTCAGGAGTTCATAGAGAACCTGTACTTGCCCTTTGAGTAATTGTATTGCCCTAAGTGTGACTTCAGTGACCTTCTTCAAGATGCAGATACAAATATATACATGTATATAAGATTGTTGCCTCATAATCACTGCTTTGAAGTGAATATTACTATGCTACCTGGAAAATAAGTATCAAATGTCACACTAGCTCCTAAACTCAAATGTTACAGAACTGTAGTTCTGTGTAGTTTAACACTTGTTTTGGACATACGTTTGCAAATCTTGTTTTCTAAAGGGCTTGATACCATGGGACTTTATGCCCTTCATTAAGCTTTTTGGTTTTTAGGTTTATGTGGCAATAGCTGTATTTCTCTTCACTTCATTTTTCCAAGCTGGATTTTGTCCTGCTACTATGACAATTTTTGTTTTGTTTGTTTTTGTTTTGTTTGTTTTTTTTTTGAATGGTGACTGTCAACATAGCTCTGATTTCATGGTGCCAGTGTTTAAAAGGAAGTGAGTGCTTCAGCAACCTGTCACTTTCTCACACATAATACAAAAAAAAAAAACAAAGCTAAGACAAATAATAAAAGAAATTAGTGCAATATGCTCAGCAAGAAATTGAATTATATTTACATTTTGTCTGGTAGCTGGTATACAAGGCTACTTTTCAAATGCTGTGATTTGGTTACCTTTCACAGCTTTGACTGTATGTAACTGATCTTTCTCCTGTCTCACATGGAAAAGCCTGTAGATTAGTTGCATTTCTGCCATGCGATATGAATTAGTTCTTTGCCTGTTCTGTTTCCTATTGTTGCTTTTAAAATGCTGCTGGTTGCCAACATTTGTCTTGTAATATCACAGAAGTAATTTTGCACTATTTTTGCATTTTCAAATGTTTACATCATTTTGTGTTATCTGTTATAAAACTGAAAATACAGAAAAATTTGTTTATCTCACCTCCAATGTGTTCAATTTAAATAAACTTTTGAGTCCTCTATGCTAAATTGCCAGCTACTTCCTGGTCTAAACTGTGGGGAAGAAGCCTGTTACTCCACCCCACTCACCCACTCCTTGTAAATGCATGGGAAGGTGTTAATAGTGAGCGGAACTGCGCTGGGTGCAGGAGTGGTGGTGGTGGAAATGCCACTAGTGAGAAGGGAGGATTAGTGCTGTGAGTGCCTCAGGAGGATTTGGTGATGCTGAAGGGGCTTTTGCTGCTGCCTTACTCTTCACTGTTTATGTGGAGGAGTTGTAAGAGCCCACCTCAGTTTCTGCTTTTAATCAGTTCTCACTAACTGGGCAGAATGCCCTCACTTCTGGCTGGTGCCAGAACCTGTCAAAGCACAGGAACCCTCAACATCCATTATCACATGGAGCTTCCATGTGTGATATCTGTGGGCTTCGTTTCTCAAGATTAAAGAAACAGACTACTCCACAGGTCCCAAAATCTACAAATATACATAGGAACAAGTGAAAATATAAAAGGTTAAAACAATTCCCAGCTGTGAGAAGATGCTGAAGAGGTCAACTGGCAAAAATTATCACTTGCCCACTGACATCTGATGGGTTTTATAGTGCTTTATAGCTTTGCCATCAGTTCTCAAATAATTTGATTCTATATCTCAGTCAATTCAGATTTACATTTACCAAAGCTTTCTTTGGCCTCTGTATTAGAGGATTCAGCAAATATTTGTTGAGCTGAAGTATTCATGAAGAGTTCACAATATTAAACAAATATGCATTTCCAGGGAGTGATCTTTCCTCACGTGTGTTCCTAAGATGACGCTGTTCTTATCCTCCCTCGTCTTCACAGATGTAAGCCAGAGGGAATTTTTATGTACTTTAAATTGGCATACACTCAAGCCCTCTGTCAAATCTCAATTTAAAAGTTTACAGATTACCTTATAGGTGCTTATAACTGCAGGGAAGCTTGCTGTTTAGTTCCTTTGGTGCCAGCTTCATACCAGCTTATGGTTCAAACCAGATGGTTTAAAAATAGTCAGATTAAGATCTCTGGAAGTATTATGTCACTGTATCACAAAGTAGCAAATTCAGCACTTTAAGAACTTTAGGCTGCATGTTTTGTTGCACCAACATTCTCATCCTACCCTCATGGAGAACCAGGTGCTGAAGAATTGTACAGTCTCCTGAATTAATTCAGGAAAACCTCTCATCCGAGCCCTGAAAACCATACAGTGTTCTTCTGTCTCTTTGCAAATCTGAGTGGTTCTGTTGACCCATGCATAGCACAGAGCAGCAGCTCAACCTCTCACTTAAAAAATTTGCAGCCAGGATGAGCAAGTCTGTTTTCCCTGGGATCTGTGCTGAACTGGATGCAAACTTTGAACATCTTAATCCCCCCAGGGTAGTGTTAGAATCTGGAACAAGGCAGTCCAACATCTCTGGAAAATATGTGAAAATTGTTTTCAAAGAGCTTACAGATCCACCAGGAACACACATAGCTTCTTGCAACCATTTTTTATTGTTCAAAACAGTGACAACAAATTTCTTATTTAACCCAATATGTAAAAGGGATTTAAGCTTGTTCCAGTGGAAGAAGTTCAAAAGTATTGGAGGCTAATATGTCTGATCTTCTTGCAGAAAGCTCTTCGTCTGGGATTAAATAATCACTTTCAGAGACACACTTCTGCTCCATGGTACTACCAGCTAAATATGTGTATATTTATGTGTAAACATGCACACACACATATCTGTATATGTTAGAGCATGTGTGAATATGCACATACATACATATGGTTGTGCTTCATTAGAGATTTTTAAAAATATGCTGAGTGTGTGTCATGTGAAAAATGTTATTTTAGTACAGACTCTTCAGATTGGGCAGCAGCACTGGGAAGTTCCCTGTTGCCAAATACCAGAGGATGGTGCAAGAGGGATAATTTTCATCTTGTTTCCCTGATTCCCCTGTCCACAATACAAAATTCGATTTGCAATGACAGGAGCGGCTGCCAAAGCTTAGCTGGTTTTAACTGTACTGAGCTTAATTAAATACTATTAAACCATCAACTACTATCTAAATGAATCAACAGTAGGAGAAGTGTGCTGACAGCTGCAGATTGCAGTATGGTTATGGCATGAAATCTTGGGTGATGCCAACTCAGTAGTGAAGGTAAAACTTTGACTCTTCTCTGTGTGCCAGGACCTACCTGTTCCAACACTGGTCTGTGCACTGCAGGTGCCTGGGAGTTGAAGGTGGTCACCCGGATAAGTGATCCAAAGATCAACTTTAACATAAATAAACACGGAGTAAGTTGTTACATGGTTCTCAGCTTCCATGGTCCAATAAAATGCATTTCCCTTAATTATGCATAGTATCATAGCACAGATTTTGGCAAGAAGGAACATTTGTCTTGCAAAGAAGCTGGCCACCTGTCTCAGTGCAGCCAGTGAGTACCAGGGAACAGTGACCAGCAGGTTGAGGGAGGGGATTTTCCCCTCTACTCTGCTCTCATGAGACCCCACCTGGAGTGCTGCATCCACCTCTGGGCCTACCAACGCACGAGGCAAGTGGACGTTCTGAAGCAGGTCCAGAGCAGGGCCCCAAAGATGATCAGAGCACTGGAGCATCTCTGATATGGGGGCAGTCTGAGGGAGCTGTGGTTATTCAGCCTGGAGGAGAGAAGGCTCTAGGGCTATCTCACAGCAACCTTCCAGCCACAGGGTACAAGAGAGAGGGAGAGGGGCTATTTACAAGGGCGTGGAGCGATAGGACACAGAGTAATGGCATTAAACTAAAACAGGCAGGTTTCAATCAGATGTTAGGAGGAAATTCTTCGCTGTGAGTATGGTGATGCACTGAAGCGGGCTGCCCAGAGAAGCTGTGGATGCCCCATCCCTGGAAGTGTTCAAGGCCAGGCTGGATGGGGCCCTGAGCAACCTGGCCTAGTGGAAGGCGTCCCTGCCCATGGGAGAGGGGGTTGCAACGATCTTTGTGGTACCTTCCAAAACATTCTATGATTCTATGAAATCAGCTAAAACTGCTCAGTGCCAAAATGTTTTCCAGAATAAAAGTAAGAAGGGTTAATTCTCTTGGGAGGTGCAAGCAAGAAACTTCTACATCTACACACTCAAAAAAGAAAGGTACCTATTTAATTTTTTATGTCACCTTTTTTATTGCATTATGCAGCAGAAATATTTTTATTGCAACTGAAGCTTCACATCTCTGGGATATTTCAAAGCACATGAGGTAAATGAAACTAAATTAAACCTCTGCTGAAGAGGGAAAAAAGGGGTGGTAAATCATAATTCAAGATTGTAACATGTAGTTCTTAGTCTTCACAATAAAAAAAAAATCAGAACATTAACTTTGTCTATTTTCCATTTATACAATAGAAAATAATATGTGAAGAATTAAAATGGAACCCTGGTAAAGCAGATAACATTCTGCAGCTTACTGTGCAGCTTTTAATATATGTGGCCAGCACTGTAAAGTACTGAAGTATGTGTAAATTCAAACACTTGTTTGAAAGGAAAATTCTGTAGCTCTCCTTGTATTGCAAGAGAGACTTAAGTAAGGCTCAGCTCCATAAGTTTGTGTTTTCTGGGAGTTTGGATGCTTTGAAGGCTGACAAAAGCTTTTCATTGTATATCAGATTTTGCAGCTCCAGTAGGAATGCCTTCAGCAAAATGCCACTCAAAGTGAGCACGTTGTCCTGAGTTATTATTTTTCAGTCTCATACTACTAGTTGAATACTCTGCCTCTGCAGGATTTTTTAAGTTAGAAAGAGTAACAATAAAATCCAAAATCTGCCCATCCAGTGAAAGTAAATGCATTCCAGTAATGGAAAACACATAGCTCCCAATACCTGGGCACCCAGCCAGCCCAGCTTGGTATTAATCATACATATTCATTAATTCTCATTTAGATATGAGTCAATTGATGTCAGCAGTGCAAGTGCGCACAGTATGAGCCACCATCCAGCTGTAGAGGGAAAAACAACACCAGTTTGGGGATTTTATGGACACTGAGAATACTAGATAAGCACATATCCCTTGGCCACTGGCATGCCTCCATCAACTGAAGTCTGAGGCTTCAGCTGAGTGAGGGCTGCTGAGCTGCACTCCCTTGTGTCCTGCACTCCTCTGGCACAGCCAGATCTGCCATCCTTTTTATCAGAACGCCAATTTTACCTATTTCCCCAGGTCTTTTCTGCGCTGGAGGGAGCCAATTGGGTGGGAGTGGGCAAGAATTTGAGTTAAATCACAGAGACACTCCTTTAGAAAGCTGATTTACATGTTTGACTTATGACTACAGAGATCCATTTATTTTAAATGACTTAAATTAAAAGGCTAAAAGCTACTTATTTGCTGCATTGTAGTTAGTGATGATAAGCCTGAGGGAATTGGTTGTAAAAATTATGCTGGGAGTTTCAGTACTCTGAATGCCTTAACTTTTGCAGCTTTATGGAGAAAAGTTCTCATCTACTGGGATCTTATCAAATATTAATGGAAATTTTAACATGCGCTATAGAAAAAGATTTCTCTTGAAATATTTCGGGTTTTTTCCAAGCTTCAGTTTAAAAAAAAATATTTTTATGCTATTATATGGAATTTTAAACTGAACATGGAGATCTAACGCAGTCATATTGACAACTGGAAAGGAGAAGAGAGATCTCACAGAAAGTCTCTGTAGATTAAATAGAAAAAGGTACAGAGAAGGAAAGTTTTTTGGTGAACTAAGCCCATTCCCTGCCGAGGAGGAATACGCCCCCCTGACTGAGTACCTGCCTAGCTGGAATCTCATCTGAACCTACTGAGTCGTGCCTCAGTAATGAGATAGCATGGAAAGTATGCATCATTAATTTTTAAGAGAGCTACTGTTAGAAGAAAACGATCAGACTTTGTGAAGAGTGTAATAGACCTGTCAGGGCCACGCTTTAACGCCAGAACATTTTTATTTTCATGTCTCCGAAGAGTCAGTATCTGTTTAAGTTACAGCAACACTCATTTTATTGTGCAGTTTCACACAGTACCCAGGGGAAATTTGATGCAAAGTTTAGCTCGTTCGGATCAACTGCGCATGCCTGCTACTGCATAATCAGGGCAAGCATTTTAGAATAATTCAGAATAATAACAGTAGCCTTCTAACGTGTTCATTACAAAAAAAAAAAAAGTTTCGCATACAGTGCACCAGGTATTTTTTTTTTGTATTTTTGTGAACTTAGGCTAAAACACTTATTCAGTAATTCACTATTTTATTAAAATATAATATGTTGCATTTTCATTTTCAGATATTACAGTCACATAAGCTCAGAAAGTCTGTAAAAATTTAAGATTCACATAGCATCAGTGAATGTGGTACTTGCAGGTCTGATGAGCTTATACTCAAGCAGAACAAGCACATTTTTGGAGGAACAGGCTATAGACTATGGGCAGGAACAGAGAGCTGGTGAGTATCAAAATTTATGGCTAGTTCTATGTCGCAGTTCCCATCAAGCTCTTTGTACATTTAATCAAGTTTCCCTTTATGATTATGGTGGTACTTGCATTAAAGGCAATTAATCATACTGAATTCTGTGTAATTTTTGTCACTCCACTTTCCCACAAGTTTATGCTTGCTCAGTCCAAAGGTGCAGTCTCTGCCTCCATCCAAATGAGGGTCCTCCCACCTCTGTCTCATGAGCTACAATGTACCTAGAACTACAGTGTGAATAATGCACTTCTGGGAATGCTCTACAGAACGTAATTAATGGGACTGGCTCTCGTTCCTAGTGAGTCATGTTTGGGCCAGGAACAATTTTCATACAGTTTAGGTTACTCAATCTTGCTTAATAAGACAGTTGTGATTAAATACATTCAGAGCGTCTGAGCCAGGTATCTTTTGAGAAGGAAATCTAGCAAGAATTGAAATAAGCTTTATTTTTCCCATTTTGGTCTTTTGAGATTGAGATTTTTTGTTCATCACCAAACATTAGATTTCTTTTACCTTTTCCTTCTAATGTTTCTTCTTGGAGGAGAAAAAAGATATTTTGACTTAAAACTGTGAGCATAGGTGTTCAGCTCAAGTATTTAATCATGTCTTTGTAAATTTCTTTTTTATCCTTGGCCTTTTTACACCAACTTCTATTGCTTCTTGCTTGTGCTTACAGTGTGTTGTCTCACAAAGCTGCCAACTCCTATTTGTGGTGGCGTTTTGCTGCTGGTTGCTTTTCCTCCTGCTCTGTTCCCAAGTGGGTCACCCACAATTGCAGTTCCTTGGGGTGTCCCTGCCCAAGGTGTCCCTGTGCCTGCCCCAGGGTGAGTCTGTGCCTGCCAGCATCCTCTGGCCAGGAGTGTCAGCCCAGCTATGCAGTACCAACACCATCATCACCTGTGGGCAGACATCCCTGGGATGGCAGGGCTCTCAGGCAGCGTGACATGGCTGCAGCCCTGGTCAGACAGCAGGACTCTGCCTTCTGTGCCTCACACTCCCCTTGTATACAGCATGAGAAAAGATCTTAACACAAATGGTCTTTGTTTGACTGCAAACTCTTTGCTTTAAAGTACTGATCCCACTTGGTACCAGGCTCTGGCCAGCTGAATACCTCCCATAATGTTCTGATACTCATCTCTCCATTTCCCCACCACAGGCTTGAAGTGATTATGTGGTTTGGTTGATGGTGCTACGTGAGTTGCATGGAGATGATTTCTTTCCTGAGCCAGGGAGGGCCCAGGACCAGCTGGGAGTACATGCCAGAAATCTATTTATGAGCAGACCAGTGTGTCCCAGAAAACCAGACGGCACCAGCTTCTCCCACAAAGCTTATTCTCTCCCACAGTCTTACTCCAGTCTGATGTTTTCTTAGTTTCCCAGACCGAAATCTCTGTCACTAATCAGTGTTGCCTTACCCCTGTCTTGGCTTCCGCAATTGTATCTGTCCAAACAAAGATCCAGGGAGGATCAAGAAGTTTTCCATTTTTTTACTCTTTCAGTGTTTACTCTGAAGAGACCTTTGAAAGAGGGAGATTGAGACATGTCTTTTAGAGCAGTGATTTTTCCAGCATGCAAGATTAAGAGAATGTGCTGCTGATTTCAGACAGATGTTGTTTTTCCCCTGACTGCACCGCTACCTTTCTTCCAGCTCCTACAGCCTTTTATGCCCAATGATCTGTGATCACTGCCAAAAAGTGTGTTCCTCCAGTTGTGTATCTGGATATCTGGAAACTGATCCCCAGATGAGAGAGGTGACATGCCAGCACAACCTCCTCATCCCTGCCAGAGCTAGAGCTGACACAGAAACCATCTATCTAACAGGAAGGTTTGTGGTGTCTGTGCTGCCTGCACAACTTTGGGCAGTACCAGACCTGCCCAGTGAGCAGGTGCACAGAGGGCATTAAAGGCTTAGAAATCCCAGAGGATCCATGACTGACACTCATCAGTAGCCCTGCAAGCAGCTGGTTTTCCATACATAAGATTTGGACCCAAACTACTCTAAGTATTTGAGGAGTACTTTTTATTGCTTAGAGCTTGTGATTAGATGGGGTAGTAAGTTCTCATGCCCCTTTGTCTCCCATATATCAGCATGGCTGCATCTAGATTAAAATAAATGACCTTAGAAAGGAGAACTTTATGTTACAAAAATACCCTGACAGAATGTATGGAAAGCATGTGAATATTTCTGAAATATGACGAAAACAAAACTCAGATGACCGTAAGAGGTTGAAGTAACATTATCTTTTCTTTATTCAATGCAACCAGAGTTTAAATCTGCTGCAAGAAGTCTTTAGAAATAGCACATAATACAATGCCAAAGCATCCTGCAGAAAAGGCACACATTAATGTGCATGAATTGTCTTTGATTTCCTTTAGCTCTGTGAAAAGGCTTAATTGGACAACTGCACTAATGGTAATTGTGTAATTGATTCATTCAAAACAATTACTTAAGTGCAGTGTTGTTCTTCCATGGTGGAGAACACAAACAAGCAGTTAGACCATTGAATCAATTATTAAAATAAACTTTGGCCAGTTTAGTTTGTAGGGGTCTTTGAAACTTGAGTTAGAAAGATGACAATAACTTTCAAGAGTAGATCTTGCGAGGCTGTTTAGAGGGTTTTTTAATATTATTACTTTTCCTGCCCTTGCCCCTGGGCTCTGCCTGATTTGGCATCTCAGTGGCCTCTGAAGTTGGTGGATGGTCTTAGACTGTTGCTGTGTCCTTATCCTGCCATCCTTCCCAGCCCAGCCTGTAAACACAGAGCCAAAGGATCCACACCACAGCAGTGGTGTTGACAAGGCATGACATTGACAGTCCTTGAATCTCAGGGGACTCTGAAACAGAAATATTTCAATCAAAGGAGTAAAGCAAGTCTTAGCACTGACAGCAAAACTTCCATCAGTTCCAACAGATGCAGACACAGATTTTTAAATTCTTCTCTCTGCTGTATGTTTAGTATTTTTGAGTAATTCCTATTTTTTTTTCTGGGTATCTGAGGACTAAGTTTCTCTGTCCATCCTGGTTTCAGAGTAGATTTTGCAGAGAAGAAACAGCTTTCAAATGAAAATATAATTATTGAATGCTATGGCTGGGTTTTTAAGTGGTTTTTTTTTTGGCATGAGTTTTGTTAGAGATAGGAGAAGTTTTATTTCATTTTCTTTAGTCAGATTGTCATCTGGAATTTCTTTTGAGTTTTCAGTACCTTTCTGGCCTACCCCTTGTGTAGAGGATTTCTCTAACTTCATAAACAGACACTTGAGGTAGAAAAGAATGCAGATGTTCATTATACAAAGCAGAAGAACAAATACATAGGTTTTTTTTATTTTGTCAGTTTTCAGTAATACCTGCCTAGAGAAACATTAAAATAAAACCATATGCTTATAGAGCACACAATGCCTTTTAAAATTCTATATAAAACACTAATCTGCTGTGGTTTGTTTTGGTTTTTTGGGTTTGGTTTTTTTTTTAATTCATTTAAATAAATATGCAAAGAGTTTTTCAATTAAAAATGCCAACAAGCATTCTTGCAGAGCATTTTGCTTGAGTGGACGTAGCGTGCCAGCACCTGACCCTGCCTTACCCAAAGCTGTCTTACTTCATGAGAAAGACACTGGAAGAATAGGTGGCTGGAAGCCAGCACCAGGCAGACTTAATTGAGAAACAAGTAAGGGTGATTAGCCACTGGAACATACCGGGAAGAGAAGTGAAGGGCTTTCCACGTCTGGATGTCTTCAAATCAACAATCAAATCTCACATGCAAGAAATGAGTAATCAAACAAACAATTTTGAGGCACAACAAAGGATAACTGTATGAAAGCCTGCGATCTACAGATTATTACAATTTTTAACAATTCCTTCTGGATTTAAGCTTGAGTTTGGGGCAAATTAAAATACTGATAACATGACTTTGGCTTTCTGAACCCTGAATTCCCTTTCACAGATCTTTTTTTCTTCAAGTCTGCCGAACTCTGAACATCCAGCTATTCAGTGAGTATGGAAATAATTTTCAAAAAGGCCAGTTTTGAAAAGTTGCCAAGAAAATCGTGGCCCACATGTTACAATAGACATCTGTAGGTGGAAACTCCTCACAGCAGAAAGAAGCTGTTTGTATCCTGATGGGCCATCAATGAGCCTGCCTGACTGAGATGTTTTATGGTGGTGTCTTGGGCCCAGAAACCCTTTTGGTGACCTCAAATGTCAGACTGAGATAATTCCATTACTCGGTAAGTTGGTCTGGATGGACATCAAATGCAAATGCTGCCAGGATTTGATTGTCTTCATGCTTGACAAGTCTAAGGACAGCAAAATGGATTGAACAAACTGACTGGTAAGCTATCACCAGTTCTCCCAATCACATTTTCCATCTAAGCATTGACTTGTGTGATAAAAGCATTTTATCTTTTCATGAAACTGAGCTGTCAGGGGTTAAAGTGCAACAACAGGTTACCACATGGCAAAGAATTAATTCCACACACTTATTTCATCAGATGTTTGTGGTGGTGGAGTCTGTGCTCTGAGCCCATTCAACAGACACGCCTCAGGACTGCCCTGGGAGTGCTGCAGCGAGTGTGGGGAGCACAAGTAATCCAATCACCCCTCTGCGGGAATAGCTTGGATAGTAAGCAAAATGTCAGTATTTCAAATATCCATATGAACAGTGGCACATCTTCAGTCCATACCTCACAAATTAATAGTGATTAGAGGAGGAAGAATTCAATGGCTCTCCCCTTAGCAATAAATTATAATCCGTGAGATATTAAAAGAGTTTCATCTCTTTCAACCCATTTTTTTACTATTTCTCTTGCAAAATAAGTAGATACATGCTTTAATTTCAGGCAAGCACTCTAGCCAGTGGGGTTTGTTGTTTTTCAAGATTAGAAAAATTGGTTCCTTTGCTGAGTGGATTCCTGTGATCTAAAGCTGCAGTGCTTGTTATCAGTATGCAGCTGCTTGCTTTAAAATGCTAACTTCTAAAACACTTTCTCAAGCATTCCTGAAATAGAATATTTCATGTGGAAATAAATGAGTTTGTGAAACCCTTTTAATTATTTTACTTCAGTAAAAAGATTAAAATCTAAATCTCTCTTGCTCCACATCCATGTTGTAACTTAGAGAATATAAAAGAGATTTATCGTTTTCTAAATACAGAACAAAGTTTATTTTTTTCCTTTCAGGCGCACAATTTGAAAGCCCTCACATTCCCCCACCCACCTACTGAGTGTATGAGTTGAACATTGTCAAGTACAGATTACGATCTGATCCAGCAATTGCTTCCGAGTGCAGTCTTACAGAGCTGTGCCGGCTGCGCTGGGGAAATCCCAGGCTCGATTCACAGCCTGCAGGGCACTTCCCAAGTACACAGGGGATCAGGCATCTCAGAGGAATAAAAAGGCTCTGAATCTGCAATTGTGGGCCATATCTAATTGGGGATCTAGAAAAAAAAATATATATATTGCTCTCTCAATTGTAGAAAAATTAAGTATCGTTTAGAAATAGGATGGCCTGATGTGTTTTTGGAGGGGAGGGTGTACTTGTCTTGAGGGGTTGTTTCAAACTCAGGTTGGTGAGAAAGTAGATATGAAGATTTGAGTTCACATGGTCTTGCAGTGCCATTTATTCCCAGGGAACATAGTAAGCTTTCTGCCCTGCTCCCAAGGAAGCTGTTCGCTGGGAATACATTAGGGAACAAGAGCTTATATGTAGCCTAGGCTACAGCTGGTGAATGCCACGCCACTCACTGCAGAGCCATGAAAACCTTGATTGCAGTTTGGATGGCTGTAATTAGCACTTTGCATTTGCACTGTGCATTTTAAATCAGGTGTACATTAATACATCAGCTATCAAGAATGAGCAGCACAGAGCGTCAAAATTTTTATAAAGACTTATTCAAAGCTAGATGATTTTTAATGTGTGTGATTAGTTGCAACCAAAATTACAGTAATAAATAAAATTATATACAAAACAGAATAGAAGGCTTCTACATAAGAATGAGGCAAATGATACAACAACTGCCAAATTGATTTCTAATGCTGGTTCAAATAAAATGTTCATAGAAATTGCTTATGCTTTGATGTCAGTACTGAAAAATGTGAAATTTTGTTTGTTAAAAATATTTTAAAGCTATTAAACTCTGTTAATGTAGGGCATGCAAGTATTTGTAAATGCATTAAAGAATGACACTGAAATTAGGAGTTCATTTTATGCAGCATGGTGATGTCATTCACAGCAACAGAGGAATCCCAAATGTTATGAAGAATTTTTTATCCCAAAGTCCCCTTTGCTCAAAATTTCCAGTTCCCAAATGGCAGGCCTGTTCTCTGAAAATCGTTGTTTGAGTTGGGACTTTTACCATGCCAGTTTTGCAAAAGGGCTTTTGAAACTGCAGGGAAATATGCTTTGAGGCAGCTCACAAATTGAAGCTATTCTTATGAATCAAAATTTAGGCATTTGCAGGACTGCCCCTTTTGCTGAGAAGCCACAGACCAACAGATTCTAGACATTAAGCATAGCAGGTAACTTGGACGAAAAAAAAAGGCACTCATTCCATGCCATTTTTGTATTCTTGTGGATATTTTTTAAAGCAGATACCTTTGTTTTTCAAAATATTTGCTTTGATTAATTTGTATTTCTTATTCTTAAAAAAGTTGCTGAAACATTCCCAAGCAGCTGGCTGTGGAGGCTTTGTGCTAGAAATGATACTGAAGCACTCTTGAATCCAATCCTCATGAGCACTGCACTTCTCTAGAGCAATTTATCTCCAAAGTCTTCTGTAGGGTTTGATCAACTGTTTTCTGTTTTCCCTGGCTCTGCTCCACTCCTTGGAGTAATTTCTGTCACCAGCTCTCTCCGTAGCTTCACTTCTGAATAGATTTTCTGCTCAGTTTCAAATTTTTCCCCTGTCTCTCAGGCATTCTGGGTTTCCTAATGGAATTAGTCTGTGCCCCCTAGCTGTGATTTAGCTGATAGGAAAAAGGGTTTCTGTATTTTGTATTTGATGTTTATTCACCTGTTTCTCCATTGGTGGCATATATGTTTCAGCACATTCCATCACCTGCTTCCCTCTGGAACACTGCCAGATGGCATCTCACCTTTCCAGCCTGCAAAGGAAAGGGAGCTTGCAGTGAGCCTGCTCCTGACCCCAGGGAAGCTGTCCTGGGTGCCTGAGCCACCCTATCTCACCTCCAGTCCCTGCAGCTCTAGTGGAGGCTTTGCTGTGACTCCTCTTTCCCCTTCCGAAAAGAGCGAAGGAGAGGCACAGACATCTCCACGGAGATCCCCGCCACCCGACTTCTTTCCAGCGCTGCAGACCACGGAGATGGTTGGTGCTTTAGAGCTGCCAATGCCAGCACTACCTTGTGCTTCTGTGTGCTTTGCTGGGCAGGCAGGATGCCAGCCCAGGGTGGCAATACAAGGCATGGTAATGCTGGCAGCTTCATGGTGAAGATCCTGTACCAAAGGTCAGGGATACCTTTCTTCATGTGTTTTTTGAAGGATGTTTTTGTTTTTATTTTTAGGGAAGGGCAAATCCTTGAGGAGTTCACTCTTAGATGTCACCTGCACATTTTTCATTAATAAAAATGCATTTACTCCTCTGCCCTGAGGCAACCAGCAACAAATAGGAGGTAGTTCATAACAAATGCATGTCTCAGAGCACAACTTGACTGTGTAATTTCACTTGCAACACTAGACGAGATGTTAGTCTGTCACTAGAACCATGCCAGATTGCAACCAGTGAGGATCTGACTGCTAATTTTTCTCTCCCAATGGTATGCACTATTTTGCAAAGAAGTTTTCTTTAATGAAAATTCCATTAACATTTTTCTCTTTCACTCCCATTACCAAAGAAGGCTCCATTTACTTTATTAAAAAATGGTTTTTCAAATACACTTATTCTGATACTTTCTTGTTCTAGTGATGAGAAAATCCCTGAATAACGTGAGAAGAATAAAAATGCTCTGCCCTTTTTCTTATTCCATAAAGTAACATATTGTAAAAGATACTTACCAGTTCCACCAGAACTGTTTTTGTGACAGCATTTGTGGCTTTCCTGATAGCAGGGCTGTTAGACACCTCTTTTGTCTGACTCAAGAGTTGCTGACATATCTTATTTGATAACTGATGCAACTGCGCAGACAGTTTAAAATGTTCAGCATCAGGTCTTTAGACTGTGTGAAAAGCCCCAGCTCCATTGACTTCCCTGGAGATGTGTCTATTTACATCGGCTGGCACAGTGGGAAATGCAGCTATTGTCCAAGGAGAGGATAGGAAATGCTGGATGGGCAGCTACTGACAAGTAGATTATTTCTGACAACAGAAGAGGAGCAAAATGAGATTCCCAGCACCTTTTTTCAATACTGCTATTAAATACTAATTCACTAACTAATGCCACAGATTTTTTTTCTCCTACAAGCAGCAGGCTTGCATCACAATTTATAATGTGTTCACAGTTTCTGAGGGGCCTTCCAAGGAAGGTCCTAAAGTAACTCAGATATTTGCAATAAAGTTACACCAAAGATCCTCAAGTATTCATCCCAGATGTCAAAAAGTCAAAATGCTGTTGTCAATGGTCACAAAACAGCTTGTATCAGTATTCCTGGGAAGACTGTGCACCTGCTGAAGAGAGCTTGATAGGCTTCTGTGCTGTGGCCACTTCGAGATCTGGTTCAAGACAATAAAACCCCAGGGTGCCCCAGAGATTCAGCAATTCCTGCCAGCAATTTCCAGCTGCAGACTTGGTGGATGACGATATCCCTAACTCTCAGCAACAAGCCTTTGCTCTCTCTCTGTGCCCACTGATTCAGGGGAGTCAGGTTTGCTTTTGCTTTTAGCAGACAGCATTGTCTGTTTCCTCCACCAAGCGGAAAAGAACATGCTGCTAATTAGAAAATGAGGGGATTTATTGCCCCCTCTCCACAGATCTGATAAGGTATGATGAGGTATACTTAGCCTTTATCCTTTCTGGCATTCTGATGAACTGCCTCGATGGTTTTTCGGCAGTCCAAGCTGCCCTTTCACTACAATGGAAAGATGAAGGCAAGGCTGGAGCATCTGTGCCTGCAGCTGAATGCCCTTGCAGCTCCAAGCAGAGGAGGAATCCCAACCTACCTGAGCTTGTTCCTACTTACAGACCCATGGGATACATTCAGTCCTCTCTCTCGTCTCATATGGGTCAGATTTATGAAGAATTAGTGGTTTTGCAGCCTTTCAAGTGGTCGATTTCGAGGTCTCCAGCACTGTTTTATTAATGAAAATCTAAATGGTAGAAAATTGCTAATTAGGACATCTTAACACCCTTCAGCTTAATCTTCAGATCTGCTGTATGTTATGTATGAGGGACTATTGTTTCATGCCATTATAAATTAATGAGGAGTATGTTATTAGTGACAATGAACTCTTTGTGGTTTATGGTTTACTGAAAAATATTTTTTAAAAGAAGACTTTGTGCGCTCAGGGCAATTTATGTTGGAACAAGAGTGTCTATAAACTGCAGGTGTCTCATTAAATTCTGCTGGTGATTAGAAGAAGCAGCCATGTGCAGAGATCTTCATCAGAGGCTCCGTGATTTGTGTTGTCATGCTCAGTTTTTCCCTAATAGCTGCACATTACTTAGCATTGATGCTCAGCTGCTGTGAGCAGAGCTCTGCAAAAATAGTTGGTTTCCATTCAGAAGCAAATGGCATCGAGCCAGCTATTGATTTACAGACTGACACACTCCTCTTTAAAATGGCTATAAGAACATTGGCTACTTACCTGTTACCTTTCTGTAGAAGTGTGTTGAAAATAATTTTCCACTTGATAAACGGAAACACAGTGTGTGATATTTATACTGATCAGTTTCATAGAGAGCTCTAAAAAGGGCTACTTTGTACAATTGCACTGGAGAGAGAGAGAAGGGTTGAGAAAGTTTGTCAGTATTCCCAGTTCTGGTTAAATGGTTTGGCCTGAAGGCAAGATGGATGCATGCCCATTTCTTCCCAGTATGGACATGTGTTTGAAAACAGCAACTTGGCATAATGTTTTTAAAAAACCAACACTAAACACAAAACAACAACCCTTTTGTATCTGCAACATATACTGCGTCTTTGGGGGAAAAAGGCAATACTATTCAAGCTCATGACAGCAGTGGTACATTATTTAGAATTGTGCTATGTCTTATTCAGCTGAACAACTAAAGGATGTTTATTTTCAAATTCCTACAGAATTAATTTTATAATCTCTGCTAGTAATGTGACAGCTACTTTTTAAAATTTTTGTACCTCCAATGCTTGGCTGGTCTTTTTTTTTTGTTCTCAATCTTGCAATTGTGCTTGGGATAAAGGAGAAGTAGTGACTTTTTCTCAGGACTGAGGTTCTGTTTCAGAGAGAGAATCTAAGCCACAGAAAACATCAAACTATTTGCCATGATTCTGATTTTTCCTTGTGTTCAGGTCTTGCAGTGGATATAGATTATACTGATATCAACTCACAGCTCTGAAGGGCCAGAGAAGCCCAAACATGAATGCAAACTCAGGCATTATTTATTATCCTGGTCCTGTCCAGTCCCTGGCACAGTGAGGCCCTTATCCCCTTGGCCTGGGACAGATACCAAAATATTTAAACCATGATCATATTTTCCTAGAAGTTCAGATGGAGGTTGTTTTGAGATCCAAGAATTTTGCAGAGGATTCATCCTATTAGCAATGCAACTCTGCTGTTCCTTGGCATTCACAAAGCCTTTGTTCTTCCCATTCCTCAGCTTCCTCAGCTAGCTTAAGTTGGCTTTGGCTGGGACAGAGTGTGAAATCTGTTCTTCAGCTGAGAGTAGAAGATGCCTGCAAACTGGATGGGCCACCTGTTATATGGAGACCAAATACATGCTTTTGGCTTCTTCACATGAATAAGAGCCACAGTTAAAAGAAACATTTAGGTATTTTGAGCAACAATAGTTTGCAAAGGCCATAATGTTTTTCTGATTTTCAAACTGTGGTTAACATTTTTGAAAGGCTTCCTGCTGGCACTGAGACATAAAAGCCACCTAGTCCAAGCTCTTGCTCAAAGGTGGACCAGTTAGACTGGATTTCTCAGGGTTTTGTCCTGACAAGCTGGGATATCTCCAAGGGCATAGACTCTACAACCTCTTCGGAATACTGTTCCAGTTCTTGACACTTTTCCCTGTATAAAACCTTTTCTTAATACCAGGCTGGAATTTCCTGTGTTCCTGCTTGTGCCTGCTGTCTCTTGTCCTGCCATTGTGCACTTCTGAGGAGAGTTTGGCTTCATCTCCTGAACACGCCTCCATTAGCTGTACACAGGAGTCACTGCTTAAGGCTAAACAAGCCCAGTCCTCTCAGCCTCTCCTCATAATAATCTTCCCTTTTCCTATGCAAGAGAGAGGATGTGAGACTTTTTGTAGGGTTTACTTCTCCAAATGAAAAGTCACTGTTATCTTCTGCTTTTAATAGCAAGCACTTCATAGTACCAGAAGTGTCTGCAGAGATCCCTACGAGCACCCTTTAAAAGCCCATACCTACTGACTTGGCATTGCTTCAGCTGTGCTCTGCTTTCCAGCATCTTTGCAGCTTGAGAGCATGCACTCAGAGCAGCCAGTTTAAATATTTATAGCTGTGTAGTTGCACACTCCAGCTACCAGACTTTTATCCAAATGTCCAGACAGGTGTGTGTGCCTGGATTTAAATCCCTGTTGCTTACAGAGGTGGCATCTGGGCTGGCTGACAGCTCTGTGAACTCCTGGACTAAAAACTAGACACACCCTTGCTGTGCTTTGTCATCTATTATATAAAAGGATGGAGCCCAACAAGTTCTTTCTCCTCCTTTAGACTTAGAAAAAGGCTGCTATATTTTGTACTGATTATTCAGACAATCCTTCTCAGTTTCCCACACGGAAAAGCAGATAGTATTAAATACACCCCCAAAATTTTTTGCAGCGGTCTACACTATGAGATTGGGTCTCAGTGAAGTTTGTGTAAAGGCTGTGGGATGGGGTGATATCAATAGATGAGGAACATCCATGGCACTAGATTTGTTTTGTGTTCTTTCATTGCCATTCTCAGCAGGTATGTGGTGTTCCTCTGAAGTGCCAGTCTCATCACAGAAAAGGTTATTTCCTTCTCTTCTGCAGCCAGAAGAGCAGGATGGCAGGGTGAGCTCCCCACCATTGTGCTGGGACTGGGAAAGGGCACCAGCCATGAAAGAGACTTTCCTGGGTGAGACACTTCAGTACTGGGAATTATGCTAGAGATTCGTCCTCCAGCACCCTATGGAGATCCATTAGAGAAACAGTTTTATTTCCCAGTGAGCTTTCACTCAAGGACTGGGAGAGTGAGCACTTGTAACTCATTGCATAATGGTCAGTGCTGTCAGAGAGGGGCCAAGATTCAGCCTTCAGCCAGCAGGGCAGTCTGATCTATCTGCTCATTTTCCAGGTGCAGGAGAGAAGAACTCTCCTGAGCTGCACCTCCAAGTTCCTTGTCCTGCCTGAGAGCCAAGAGGAGGTGCCTGTGGTGAGAGCAGAGCCCAGCCAGGCATCACTGGTGAGCCAGTGTGTGTGGAGGGATAGCAATGGGCTGTGCCACAGCCCCTGAGGGACATCCCTGGATTGTGTCCGAATGGGTGCAGCCAAGTGTCAGCATTTCCACAGAGATTCCCGCTATGGAAAGGAAAAATGTGCTGGGCTATGGTTAAACATCTGCATTCTCACTTTTATTAAATGAGTTTATTGCTCATTTTACTCCTACCTCTGCCCATTTAAAAATGCAAGGAGCCCCCATTCTCCTGCTGACCCGAATCAAGAGCACACACTTAAATGCCACTGAATTATGCTGGTTTAAATCCAGCCTGAGCCTTCAAACATGCCAGTATCACATGTGACTTCGTATTTGGGGGAAAATGGATACAAAATGAATGAGGTGGAACTGAAGAACTGTCCCTGAATAGTCCATTTACAGGCTTTTCAGTGGAGCTTATCACTGCCCTGTCCAGCTCTTGGCTTCATTTCTTCACTTGTGAAAGATATCTATTGAAATGGCAATGGGAATTCAGCAGTATACTTGCATTATCTAATGCCTCTTCAGTGATATTGCTTTGGCTAATATAACACTGTTTATCCAATATTTTCTGAGAGTTGGAGACTAGAATCTGATCCAAAAAATGTAACTCTTTAATTACTTAAGAAAGCTCAGTGAAATCAATGGGTAAAAACACAGAATTTGATTAAGCATTCTGTTAATTTTTCATTATTTCTGTGCACTGTGTGATGCTCGTTCATGCTGCTAATTACTCTTGCATTTCTCCAATTTATATAGAATATAATATGAAAAATAAAACCCCAGGCATTTGTGGTCTGCCCACTGAGCATTTGTGACATGAAGTCACAGTTCAACAAAGGAATGCCTGAGTACCTCTGTGCACACTGCCTTTACTCCACAAAAAATAGAATACAAAGACTAAAAGAAAGACCATGGCTATAACATTCCAAGGGATGTTTGGTTTGTTCCTCCACACTCTGGTCACAGTTTTGCCAAGAGTCAGATGCAGGCTGAGTCCATGTGAATGCATATCTGGACATATGTTTGGCAAAGCCCTTACATGACCATATATAATCTAGAATCACATAGACAAATACTGGTATCATTGCATCAAAAGAAATTCTGAATACAGGAGTAATTACTTAGATATTTATTTAGCTACTGTTAGACATTTGATTCCATTAAATAGGCCCTGGTTCATGTAATAAATATTCAGCCACTGATCAACTCCCCGCAAGATTAGGTTGGTACTTAATAACCCTTGTACAAGAGACGTAATAAAAAACAACAATAACAAAAAAACACAAAAAACCAACCCAAACCAAACCAAACCAAAACAAAACAAAAAAAAAAAAACCAACCAAAAAAAAAAAAACCAAAAAACCTGTCTTTTCCCAGCTATTCCCTTTCTTGGGATAATGGAAAAAATCAATTTCCTAAGGACAAAAGTACAACCTGAAATCTCTGACATAGAAATGGGAAAGAAGTAATTACCATACCTATGAAATTTGGAGTAGTAAACACATTGTGCTTTTTAAATTTTCTTTTGAATTGGAAAGACACAGAGGGCTTTGAATTATGCAAATACAGAGGAATGTTAGTTCATTAATGTAGATGGGATATTGGCTGAAAGATCTATTTCTTTCAGCTACTTATATTTAACTTCCTCTTTAGAAATAAGGACTGACCCCTGCTCTTTCCTGCAGCTTTGCATGTCGTGCCTTTAAGAGAATGAACCCATCCTGAACCCAAGGCAGTTTGTTCTTTTCCTGCTGAAAAAGCATGAATCTTGGAGAGATTATAACCAATTTAAGCAGGATGGGGGATTCTGTTTCTAACTAGCTAGAAGCAAACTGCTAAGGAACCAGCAAGGGAAAACGAGAGGTATTCACAATAGTCTCCAGTTTGGATTACATGTATCTTGAAAGCACTGGCAGCAGATGCTCGTGGAAGTGATTATGCACTGGATCATACACACATCCTTCTGGCTGCCAACACCACTTAGGCACATTTTGTAGTGTAGGAAAAATCCCCTCCAGTTTACGGGAGAAGGAGCTCAGAGTACACTGCAGAAGGCACCAAGAATCATGGGGTTTAAAGCAGCTCAGCAGTCACTCTGCTACTCTGGAGCCCCAGCCTGCAAGATCAAAACTTTGCCCACAGGATTATGGATTGTAGCCTTTCAGGGATTTCAGCATTTTGCCATACTGTAATTTATAGACATAATAACACTTTTAGTGAGAAAAACACTCCTTTCTCTCTTTTTGGCTGACATGGTTTGTTGCTAATTAGAGCAGTTTTATGCATTTATGTAAATATTAGTTCCAAAAGATTTTTCCATGTGATTTTATTCTGTCTAGCCTTTAGGCTGCAGATGTCATTACACAGCTCCACAGTCTATTTGACAGATCCTTAGACACATACAACAAATGGCTTTAGTGATGGCTGCACTATATCCCCTGTGCTACTGCACTTTTTTATTTTAAAGAACTACAATGGAAATGTTGGGATTTTTTTTTTTTTCGCAATCAATTCATTGACATTCTCTGATTTTTCAGTACGGAGTCTCTTATCTCTTTGGTTCTGAGTTCAATTGTCCTGGATTTTCATTCTTCCAAGCATCTAATTCTTCCCCTCACTATGCATTGCTGTCTTTTTTTGCTGCTGAAAGCCCAGTAGCCTTTCTCCTGATTTCACTGAGGATCCAGGAAAGTGGCAGCGACTGAGGCTCCTGCAGAGTGATTCTGCTTATTGTGTGGACTCACTACAGGTGGCCCAGACAGAGAGATTTCACTTTTCATTTGTACAAGGCTTCAGAGGGCATCTGCCAAAATAGCTAATCTGGTTGTTTGCATCCACCGATGCAGGTTCTGGGTTTGTTTTATTGTTGGCTGTCCAGATGCATAGACTGGCATCGCAACTACAAGGCTCCCATGTTGCAGCCAGAAACTCATTAAAAGCTGCAATTCATCACCTTCCTGGCCATTACACATGACAATATGATTTGCTGAAAGACAGGCAACCTGGTACATGGCTTATTTAATTTTTTTTGTTTGGTTTAGGGTTTTTTTTTTGTTTTTTTTTTTTTATTTTTTGTTGTCTTGTTTTGTTTTGTTTTGTTTTTATCTACACCAAAATAAATAGGCCAGCTTGGGTCTACATTTTATAACAAAAGAAAAAAATTATCAGTGAGGAGTCCCTAACCTCTTCGAGTACGTAATCTCATTTTTCACCTTTAGGAATTGTGTTGTTCAGTCAATGTTTCTAATTAACAAACAAACAAACAAACAAACCTTCCCTCTCTTCTCTCCCAGTCACAAATATCCGCTGTTATCTCTAGTGCTGCCTCCAGCAATGCATCTGAATGCTCTCAGTGAAGGGGGAGTCTGGGAAGTCACATTAGGGAGCAGTAGTATCTGTAAGAACAACTCTGGCTACAGCAATGACCTGCTTTTCTGGGCTAGTTATCATTGAGTCAACCTAGAAACCCAAGGGGAACCACAGAAACCCTTTGGGGCAAGGAGTTCTGCTCTGTTTTGTATCATCCTAGTGCAGGACTATTGCTTGCAGATATCTTTTACAGAGCATAAAATGCCAGTTGGAGAAAATCAGAAGTAGTTATGTGAAAATCTTGAGCACTGGGTTGAATTTATCTTTCCTAAAGATTTCCTAAAGATGAAGTGGACCTCCAACTGGACTCACCTCTCGTAAAATGTGGGAACAGACAGTGTATTTGGATTATTGCAGAGCTGAAGCACATGCTGCTAACTGAGATGCAAAGAATGAATAAACAATGACTTAATGCCATTCCTGTTTCACAGGGAGCCATAAATATGGGGTAGAAGTTGCTGACTAAGGCACTAATTCAGCAAGTGGTAGAAATTAATCAGGAGGTGATGCCACTTTTATAGGGCAAGAAGGATATGGGAACAGACTAGAAGAGCAAAGGGATGGGGCTGAGATCAATTGAATGGGAACACACATCTTGGACTGAAAGTGGCTGTTGCCAGTGCAACCAAATGCTATTAGTGAACCTGTGTAAGTCATCTTTTATATGGAAGGGATGAACAATGGGAAGAATCTCACACAGTCTCTGTAAAGCTATGATGCACTAACTACCAAGGAGGGGTGGGCAGTGCTGCCAGGGCAGCACGAAAGCGGCTTCATCAGAAAGGAGCACCAGTCCTGGGTCTTCCTATCAAACACCTGGATAGATTTTTCAATCCAAAAAAATTGATTTTTTCACCAAAAATTTGGTTGTAATTTTTTGGTTGTAAATTTTAAGGCTTAAATTACAGCAGTTTGTACTTGTCTCCTTAAGGTAAATGGCAACTAAACCAGTGCTTTAACTATTTCTTTCTGCCCCAGGCACATAAAGGGACAACTACTGTTTTATTCCTGTTTTGGTCATTGCTACCTGTGCTAATTAAATTACAATTTTTCATTTGCTTCACTGGCAGTGCTTTCTCTCCTGTTTCCCAGGATTTAGTGACTTTACAAAGCACGTGGGGGGCTGTGAAGAATCAGTCCTTGTGTTTGCAGAGCCTGTCAGATTCTCCTTGTCTGCTTGAAGGTGTGCACCAAAGCCTGCCTGGAGCTGGCTGCATCAGTGATATGTAATCTCACAGCCCAGCCAAGGACAAATAACTCAATTGTGTCGATCTTGAGATGTTTCTGAGGATTATTCTCTGTATCCTGAAAAGAAGTGAAACCTAATGTCCTGGGAAAGTGTGGTGTGGGGGAAGGAGGTCCCTGCCAGGTGGAGGTGGCTGCAGCCAGGCCCTGAAGGGTTTGGAGAAATCTGTCAAAGGCAGCTTCCCTTCCTATATCCTGCCAAGGAAAAAGGATTTTCTGAGCAGAGTCACATTCCACCAGCATTTGGCTGCCACCAGTTTTCACTTCACTACGTTTTTTCCACCTGTTTTAAAAGTGGAATATCCCACCCGACAGAAGTTTATCCTGTCTGAAATGCAAACCTGGAAATGGGAAGGGGATCCCTGCCATGGGGGGAGCATGACTCTGCTGCAAAGCACCAAGGGTCTGTGTGATGCCTGCTTTTCCCTGAAAGCATCCTCTGAGCTTGGGAAGGAGGAAAGAATGGGACCAGGGAAACAGCAGCACAATGATATATAACACCTTCAGGTTCCTCAGCAGCATTTGGGATATATATTGAGTCCCTCCTGACCTAGCAAGGATCAAGAAGGGGGAATTTGTTGTGAGGGAACACAAAAATTGATTTGTGTTACTAGAGCACAAATGTTAACTGGTGATAACATTATCACATGACTTGGAGGTAAAAGGTTGCCTCAAGGCAGCATCACCAACTTAACTTCAGGTACATAATTCCTGACAGGCACTCACTCTTCACAGTTTGTGAAGTCTGAAGATTTCTCAGATGATTTGTGTCATATCTTCACTGTTCCTTTCTATCAGAAAGCCTGTAGCAAATGTCTTACCTGTTTTCTTCCTTGCTACGGTTTAAGCTCATTGCTGGTCTTATCAACCAAGGAAATCTGGACAGGGAAGTTCTCTCCTATTCTCTTTTTATCAGCCTCTTTCTGTTTTTGAAGAGAGTTATCATGTTTATCTTCAGTCTCTTCTTTCTCAGACTAAATGTCACTTTATTGAATCTTGCATCATATATCATATTTCTACAAAGGCTGACCTTGTATTACTTTTTTTTTCTATATTTTTCCTTAATCTCTCATTCCTTGTCTTCTCTCTAACTGATACTTTACCTATCCTCGCTCCTTTGCCACAATCTGATTCTGTCCTTAATTATTTTCTCCATCTATTTCATGACTTTGTAACGGGGCTGGTTCTGGAATTTGAGTTTCTTCTTATTCTGCTTTGCCTTCCTGCTTTTGCAAAGAATGATCTTAAAGTATCGAAACATTCTTTGCCTGCCTGGTTAAAGGAGAAGCATGGACTGAGAGCAACTTTTCCAGTCCAGAGCTCCTAAGCTGGAGCTCCAGCTTAGCAGCAGCTTGTTCAGCCCCAGGCAAGGCATCTGACCTTGTTCTTGCTATGAGTTCCTTGAGGGTTTGCATGATTTTTAAAAATATGATAGCTTATTGCAAGAAATAGATATAAAAACTCACTAGCACCTGAAAATTTGAGCTAGGTTTTAAGGGGTCAAGGTCTCCTCAACAGCTCCCATTTTTCTGGTCACAGGCAGATCTTAGCTTCACTTTAAAGAACCCCTCCAGAAATGGAAAGTTTATGTCCAATTAGTGCTCACAGGCTTCACAGCTGTCATAAGGCTGAGGGACATAAAGCCTGAGCAGATTAAGTGTTGTTACATGTCTCACATCCACAAACCAGTATTGTCAGTCTAAACACTGATCCCTCCAAGCTGAGGGCTGCCACAGGCTGCTGGGATTCCTGTTTGTGGGGTTTGTGATGTCCTCATGCCAAAACCAGATCATGGGGACGTTGCCTGGTATTGGGTCTACGCACTTATAGTGTGTCCTGAACCCATGTTAGTTCCTCCAGCCACAGCTCTGCACATTTGAAAGGCCATGTTAATGTTTTTAAGTTAATCTAGAGATCTTTATTTATGTAACTGATTGCAAGATAATGAATTTGCACAAAAAAATCCCCTTTTGTTCATTAAAAAGTACCGTGGAAGAAAACTCTGTGTCTGGATATTGTTCTGTGCAAAGGACAGATTGTTGACATTCCTGGGCAATTCTGCTCTCTGGCAAAGGAGTGCTTCTTATCAAGTGCTCTGATGTACAAGTGCCTGAGGGCTTGTTCACATGGGAAAATCCAGCAGCATTATTCATACCTCTTCACTGCAGAATATGAGTACCCACATGGGAGCTCAGCAAGGGTATAATTATTTTGCTCTAGAAAAGTCCAAAGTACCTTTATATAATATTTCCCCAAAAGAGTTAGCAATGGCACAGGTAATGCAATGCCCCAGAGAAAATGCATTTGGGGACATCAGAAAGGACTGCTCTGCACAAAAGCAATTCTTTCCTTGTGTGACAGCACATTTCCCTGTTTGAGATCCCCTTTTTAATTTTTTTTTCACACAGAATGCTCTGTCTCTACTGTAAAACCCACCTCATTTGACAGAGAAACTAAAACAAACACCATGCATGTACTTACACCCACCCACCCACCCATTCTTTTAATTATTGATCAATTTCTGCTGCACTGACACTTTTGTTCTGTAAATGCATCCTCTGAGCACCACACTCAGACAGATGCTATCTGAGCAGTGACTCCAGCTCAGAAGGATGTGCTGTGTGCTGATGGAGGGGGGTAGTGCTGGCTCAGGAAAATAATCAAGAACAGAATCCAAGTAACGTAAAGCAATTTAACACTTTACAGGATATTATCAGGACGTGCTGCACCTGCAGCTATGAACTTCACTTGCATAGCAGAAAAGCAATCTCTGTGCTGTAAAAGTACAGGGTCAGGAGAGGTGGCAGAGAGACTGGGCTGTGGCCTTTGCAGTTCTGCCTTTTGTGTCTACTCTGCCCCTTGCAGTTCTCGCTGAGTGACCCGGAGCAGGTGGTACAACTCGGAGAGAGATTTCAGAGTCCTCTGGTGCCCGGTGGCACCCGTGTGCCCCGGCTGAGCACACTCCTGCACGGCTCTCTGCAGCTGCAGCTGCAGGGGCAGGGAAACCAGCGGTCCTCTGGGATTTGGGGAAAACCAGCGACGGAATATTTTGTCACAAATTACCTGGGGAAAGGAAAAAAAGCAGATCATTGTGTTTCAGGAGCTACAACTAATGCCCCGCTGCTTCCCTGGGACTGTAGCAAAATCTCATCTGAATCCAAAATGCCTTTAGCCATTCAAAGAGGGAGGTACAGAAAAGAAGCATCCATAAAGGCTATACTCTAGCTAAGGGATGGCCCTTCTCGGGCTGCTCCTGCACTTCATACATCTTATGAGTGGCTGAGGGAACTGGAGTTGTTTAGTCTAGGAAAGAGGATACTGAGGGAAGACCTTACAGCCCTCTATAAGTACCTGAAGGGAGGTTGTAGCTAGGTGAGGATCAGCCTCTGCTCCCAAGTGACAAGCAATACAACGGGAAATGGCCCCAAGTTGTGCCAGCAGAGGTTTAAAATTTCTTTACCAAAATGGTTGTCAAGCGCTGGAACAAGCTGCCCAGGTAATTTTTTGAGTCACTATCCCTGGAATATTTAAAAGATGTGTAGATGTGGCACTGGAGGTGTGATCTGTTGGTGAACTTGGTAGTGTTGGGTTAACTATTGGACTTGATGACCTTAAAGGTCTTTTCCAATCTAAACAATTTTAGTGGTGAGGGTGAAGGGGTGGGAGAAGCAGGCAAAAGGCCAACAAGCTACATCCTCCCAGCCTTTCTGTTTCACCAGCGCCTCCTAAAAACACAAGCTGAGTGAGCTGTAAGACACTTCATCCTGAAGCCAAGAACCCCATGGACACCCCTTTCCAGAACACCCACACATTACATCTGTAGAGTGGAGAGTCACAACCACTGCTTACACTTGGACAGCCTCAACTTTCACAGAATCATAGAATCACTAAAGTTGGAAAAGACTTTTAAGACCATTGAGTCCAAGTGTCAATGCAGCGCTGCCAAGTCTGTCACTAAATCATGGCCCCAAATGCCACATCTACAAGTTTTTTTAACACTTACAGGGACAGTAAGTGTGCCCATTTCCCTGGGCAGCCAGTTCCAATGCTTGACCACTCTTTCAGGAAGTTTTCCTCATATTCAACCTAAACCCTCCCTGGTGCAACTTGGTGTCATTTTGTCTTGTCCTACCACTTGTTACTTGGGAGGCGAGGCCAACACTCACCCCACCACAACCTCCTTTCAGGTAGTTATAAAGAGCAATAAGATGTCCCTGAGCCTCCTTTTTTTCCCAGCTTAAGCACCTCCAGCTCCCACATCCACTCCTTACAAGACTTGTTCTCCAGACCTTTCATCACTCCATTGCTCTTCTCTGGACGTTCACCAGCACCTCAATGTCTTTGTTGAAGTGAGGGGCCCAGAAATGAACACAGGATTTGAAGTGCAACTCAAGAATGTGACTTTACCATCAGTGGAGACAGAAGTGCTAATCCCCTGCCCCTACTTAGTCTGCTCTCCTGTCTGTGTCACTGGGCTAACACCTACAGAAAAGCATGGCAAATAAACATTATTTATAGTGAATATAAAGATCTGTTTGTGTGGCCCAAGATGAGATTTCTGAACAGGACACTTATGTGGACACGTTTAAAAACCTGACTGTCTTCATCTCACAGTCTCCTTGTACATACTGCGCATTTTATAGTCAGTGTGATTTTAAAAGGAATGGATGCAGAAAACAGCTGTGTCTACTCACTTGCAAGTTGTTATTGGCTCTCTGTGCTCCACATTTTCTGATTTTCAGATTGCATTTTGAAAAGCAATCAAAGAAATTACAATCTTCATCTCCTGTGCACTTCTGTTCCAGGATGTCCCTCATTTTGGGTTCAAAAAAGGCCATATCCACATCAATGGCCACCACCTGTGAATGAAAACATCTCATCAGATCTGGCACGGCACAGCCTCTGGGACAGGGCTGAGCAGGCATTCTTTGCTGCTTGCTTTGGGAAATGCTGTGCTAAGAGCGTCTGCTGGCGGGGAACTGGGATCACAGGGGCTTTATTTCACTTAACTGAGCCACGCTAACCTTATAAACACCACTTTTTAAACAAAAACAGCCAATGCTTATGACACCAGGAATGGAAAAATTATTTGTGAGCAATATGCAACCCTGGGGTCAATTGGGTTGATTTGCCCTAAAGTGGAACTGTCCAATCTGAAGACTGATTTACTTGCTGGTGCAGCGTATGCAGATGGCACCTCAGCCTCTCAATTACGTGATGGTGCCCGATTAGCCGTGGGCCACACACGATCATTTAGAACTCAGCAGTCAGACTTAGACCCCTGACTTTGGCATGTTGGAGAGGAGCAGTGGGATGTGCAAGGATAGTTGCACCTGGTACAGCTCCTGCAAACCTGTCCTTGCATTCTGTGGGTTTGAGTCCATTCATCTGTAGGAGATCCCTGCCTTTGCTGAAAGCTGGGTTTGGCTTTGTCCAATCTTCTTTGCTATGGTTTGACGCATTTATTGTGCACAGTTCTTCTTCTTTTAGTCCAGAAATACATCCTGTAACAAAGTCCAGCCAGAAGCTGGTCACAGCAGAAAAAACCTGAGTGGAAGGGGTTGGTCACTTTCCTCCTCCTGGCACGAGGCTCTCAGAGTAGTGGGTATGCAGCACCAAGTGCGTGTAGAACTGCTCCCCGTGCTGGGGATGAGACCGGTCTGGAAGCCAAGGGCTGTGGTCTCAGTTTCTGCCAGTGCCACTCCACCCCTGAACACTTCACTTAAAAAAATCACAGCAATAAAGAGGGAAAGAAAGAAATCCAGTACAAGGATGGCAGCTTCCTGATGTGAGCCAAGCTGTGGGTGACCAGAGGGAAGGAAGCCTGTCTCCAACACCATGGATGTGCAGCCAGCAAATGTTCACAGCTGCACTTCACACTTGAGAGTCAGGATCAAGGATGTTCTCTTGCATCTGACAAACATTTTCATAGAGGAAAATGTCTGGGATCTGGGCAAAGCAGATTTACTTGGGCTCAAATTATAGTTTTATTTTTCAGATTCTACCTCCCAAGTAACAGGAGAAGATGAACTGTGTGACTGGAACAGCAACTGGATCAACCCCAGGAACTAAAGATGTCTGGTTTGGTAGAAGTCCAAATAAACCTTCCACAAGCAAAATAAAGAACATAGTCTAATCTTCATTTTGTTCTACTCCTTTTTCCATAGGGAAAAATCTTACAGCGATGAGGCATATCTTAAAAACATAAGTATTTTTAAGCATTTTGGAGAGCTCTATGATGATGATGTAGCCTAAGGAATTTTACATGTTTGGACAGGCAATTTTTTTTTTTTTTTGGTTCTTTACTTCCTTAAGCTTTCTACGGTTTTGCTGTGGTTCAGTTCTTTGGAGAAGAGACAGTGAGAATAGTGCAGGGTTTCCCCAGTCCCAGTCACTGTTCCATCTCCCGGGGGGGTCTTTGGCAGCACATTTACAATCTTATCCATTGCTACACCCGGAAAATCAGCCAAGGTTCCCAAATACTTGTCTGCCAAAGGGTTCAGTGGCTTCACTGAAATTCATCTTTTACAAAAATGTGTGGGCATCCAGCTAGACCATGTGAAGACACATCTGGATGACACTCTGCCTACAGGCAGCTACATTTTGGTGGGCTTTGCAATGATCATAGCTGATGAAAAAAGTACCTAAGGAGACACAGGAAGGATCCAACTTGGCCCATTACCTGATTTTAAATCATGTTTAATGTGCTGTAGTCTTTCCAATTTTCTCTGAAGTATTAGTAAAAGAGAAAGCTCTCTCAGAGCACTGTGCATTCACCCAAACCTCTTTCTAACTCTACCTTATGTGGCTCCATGGCAGCTTAAATTTCTCCCGGATGATTCTCCCAGACAGATTCTCTCTGTGCTGCAGGACAGCACGAGAAGGCTGGAGGCTTATCCCCACCACATGAAAATAATCCTCAAAGTAAAACTATTGCATTCCAGGCACATTTCTTTGGGCATTAGAAGTCTCATTACTCAAATGAGGAATAGTGGCACAACTATGGGATTTTTTATTATCCTATGCAAGAAACCAGAGAGTGAAAAAAATTGCTTAAAACAAACATAAAAGACAAAAAAGCAGCTGCATTGCTGTGTTCCCATTCTGGAACTGGTTGGTCATTGGAAGATCCTGGCAAAGCAAGCCTCACCAAAAGGACTCATAGGAGAAGACACATCCAGTATTCATCCCCGAAACGGAATCTATTTTCCTGTGAGTAGGTTGTGAAACAGATGCTCTGGCGTATGCTCAGCCACAGGCAGCCACAGCCCTGAGTAACTGAGGAAGATGGGCAAAGCCTGCCTTGAGGAATTCCTGCTTTGCCTAAATAGTGGTACAGCTTGCTTTAGTTTCTTGCTGTAGCTCCTCACCCGTTCCCTGCTCAGCTGCTGTATTGCACCTGCATAAACAGTGGGAGGGGAGGGAAGGGTGAAGGGGAAACACTGTAATTGCTCTTAATGGCTGTATGTTTAGGTAGTGTTTGTCCAGTACTCTGAAGGTACAAGTGTTACATTAACACTCAGTGAGTACTAAAAATAGTATTTAAATCCCTGAAAATGCTTTATATTCACTCAGAGTGCGGAAACTCCACCAATAGCACTTCAAATTGGGAGCCTAGTTCAAACACTTACTCACTGCATGGCACCCCCAGTCTGAGACAAAATTCCAACCAAAACCAGAGGAATTTCTGTCCACAGAACGAATGTGAGCTGCACTACTACTTAGAAAATACACATAGCTATCAGATCTGAGTTACAGCTGCACAATGCAAAGTCAAAGAGTAACAGGCAGAGAGTTTCATGTTGCTGTCCTCGCATAGTTTCCAGACCAGCTAAGTTGACCACTGAAGCACAAATATGCATGTTTGGATGTGGGAGTTCCCCTTGTGTCAAATCATGAATTCAGCCTTAGCTTTCAAATTCATACAGTTTTTTCATTTCAGCATCACTACCAGAAATATGACTCAAATTACAGCTTTATTTAAAGCTTTTGAAATCCCCTTGCCTCCAGGAGGTGTCCCTCACCACATCCAAGGGACCTTGCACCAGTGCCTTTGAAGTAATGAAACAAAACAGAAGCGAGCAAGAAGTTTAAATAAGCAGCAGGATTTAGTGCTCCAAAAATGTGGCTGTACACATTACAAAGAGGAAAAGCAGTAGAGAATCTCCCTTGATGCTTGTAAATTCATTGGCTTTGCAAAAATGAAGCCAAGACCTGTACAAGGAGGGAAGTGTCATTCTTACACAGACTAGAATTCTAGTCTTCAGACTAGAATTTGACCTGGAATTCCTGGAACACCACCCCAAAGGCCGAACTTACCGTGAGATCATGCCTGATAGCGAAGTTTTCTGGTTTGATGTCGCACAGGTGAAGAGGGTGAGAGAAATCGTTATCAAAATGCTGCACCATGTCCAGAAAGCTGAGTGCAATGTCAATGATGGCTCTCACCCTGCTTCTGTGTCCAGTAAGGGAGGGGCTGATCACGTTTTCCAAGGGAAAAAGAGTTTTGTGCCAGGCATGTCCAGCTGTGAGATACTCCACAGCATAAAAGTGTCCACAAGAGCCAATAATTCGTAGCATATGTTTGCTGAAGTCCTGCAGCAAACTGAAGTAGATATATTCTTCCTGCTGGAGCAAGGACCACATGCTGGCCACCTGTGCTTTCCAACGTGGTCCCTTCTTCCTTGTCCACAGGGGCCCCATGGTATTGTTAGACAGTTCTAGCCCCAGGGCATTTTTGACCTCCAAAGCTACCATAAGCAGAAGCTCTGTTTCAGGGATATCCTGTGTTTCCACCTCCTCTAGCATACTGAGGGGCTGGTAGCTTGAAAAGGTTTCTTTTTTGGATTTCAGTATGATGGGCTGGCCTCTCCAATCAGCCTGAATGACCTTCTTACCTCTGTCATAGTAAAGGCAGTGTTTGTACACCAGCTTCTGTGCCACACACAGGTCTTCACAGAGGTCCCCAGTCAGGGCTCCGCTGCTGTAGTCGAGGCACTGCAGTGAAAGAACAGAATATTCATAGCAGAACCATACCCCTATGGACCATGTAGAAGAAAGACAAATAATGAGCAACAGTCCTAAGCTTGAGAGGTTTGCAGCAGTCACGGAACTGCAAACACACACCTACAACCATTGGGTCATTCAATGGTTTTTCAGAAGCCTCTAGAGATCTATTACTAGGGGAGTTTTGCTTCAAAACAGGGATTATGGGGATGGTAAAGGGCAGGCTTTTTAGGGGCAAGGAAAGGGACTGGCTGACCTGTTAATCTGAATTTTTTTACACATATGAGTTCAGTGAGACAAACTTTAAACACTTGAGCTGTGCTGTGTACAATTATGAGTTGTAGTGCTTTAAGGCACAGAGTAATGCAAGACTTCTCTGGAAGGTTCAGGGCAGCATTACAGACATTGCCACTAAAACTAAAGGAAAATCCATGTTTAGCTGGATTTCTGGGACATTCCATAGCTCTTCATGTTTCAGCCTTGCACTCAACATACCCTGAAGGAAACTGATAACCTCCTCCTGTATCACCAGGAAACAGAGGTTGTATTCAATGAGTTTTGGACCAAGAACTTTCAGAATTTTTGAGTATGTAAATGCTGCAGTACACAATGACACTCCAGGTTTTATACGTAGTTATCAGAAGTGACATTTTAATATTAATTTGGAAACAAGGGAACTGCTGCTTAGCAGTTTAGTGGTCAATGCAAATTAGTGCAAGAACTGCAGGGATTCCCTCACCAGTCCTTCTTTCAAGCCAGAATAATTTCCATAATATCATTTCCAAAAGTGGAGTGATGTATTCCTATGGTCATCCAGAAGTGCAGCTGTAGGGACTGCTTTGGGTTGCTCAGTAGAGGGGATGATCAGAGGTCTCTAGTGAAAGGAGAACAGAGGGAGAGGTGTAGAAAGCCAAACATCTGTGAGGCAGCTTGACAGTGTCATCCACCTCTATTGCTTTCTGGGATTTGAACCTTGATTTAAACAAACTGGCAGGTCCCCCCTGCACGTGCAGAACTTGCAGTGGCCACCTGAGCCCCACCACATTTGTGACTGGCTGTTACACGAGGAATGTGATCACAGCATTCAAGTAATGTATTTTCTTGGGACAGTCTCTGAGGTGTGTACATCAGAGGAATATGTTCTGATGCCAAGCAACATTTAGAGTCCAGCCTTAAACAACACACCAGGGAATGGGTGGAGGATTAAGTCCAAAATCCAAGAATGGTGGTCAGTTGACAGAAACAGCTCACTGAGGGCAGTTCAGAGAGACATAAAATTTATTTATATTCTGATGTTCTCACGGCCCAAATGAGAACATTCAATGCCAGCAAGGAGAGTCAGGTAGGCAAATTCTTGCAGAAGTGTCTGGACACTGAGTCCATGCATGTGTGGAACACGCATCTGCATCCTCATCCACATCAGGATGACTAAAGAGACTCACTCAGACTTCTGAGACTCACTCAGACGCAGATCTGCAGACTTCAGAGCATGCGGATCAATGCTCTTGCTTTGGAAAATCTACCCCTACTAATGTAATACAATTTTACTCTACCTTTTTAAGTAGGAAATGTAGTTTTCTCAACAAAAGTAGGTTAGCAGTTCTTACCATCTGGAACTCTAAGCAATTTTAGAAAGAAAATTACAAACAGAAGGAATTTTTGAGGGTTTCTTTGGATTGTAAGTATAAGCACATTTAAAACTCTATTGACAGACCACAATCTAATTCTCTTCTTGTACAGTAAGAGAAGATAGGACTTAGTCATGTAATTGGGTTCACATGGGTGGACACTTGCCCCTGTGGACAATTTTACTGTGGTTCACTCTTACAGGGTTCACATGCATGGACTTCTGGTATCTAAAAGAACACGTGACCATGATCTGTAGCCAAGCATGTCAAGGTGCAGCTTATTTTCTTGTGTTGCCATCACGTCATTCTTAATGGCATTAGTGAAAAAAAGTAGTTGTGGAAAAAGCAGACTCAGATTTCACAGGCAGAGGAGAACCTGGCTGCTGTTTAGGACTTTTCTGCTGTATTTTCAGTTGATGCTATAAATATTTGATTATTAACCTAGTATCTGACAAACAGTGTCAGAATCATATTCTTCTTACAATGAACTTGTGCAGTGTTTTGCAAACCAGGATCTGTGGAAGAGGACTTGACTAAAGAGCTCATGGTCTCACAATGATGCAACACAGATCAGTCTTCCAGAAGTGCATTCTCAGCTGGTCACAAAGGCAAGTGCAGCTTTCAAAAAGGTGTCCTCAAGGAAGCAATCAAGAAGATTGAACCATTTCCTATCAGCCTTTTAGGCACAATCTGCAATGGTGGTTCATCTTGAAGCAATTATTGGACCCTTACATCCGTTCTAAAGACACAGTTTTACAGGACAGTCTTCCATCATATTGGCATGCCTTGTACTATTGTGCTTCCCAGTGTACTAGCTTGCATTTTACAGTATTAAAACACAAATTTGGTGGACTGAAAACATTTAACCAGATAATACGGATTATCCTGCCATGACACGATGGACCATTTATTATTTACCAACACAGGAAGCTTTCCACTAACTTCAGACTTCACTGTACAAGATCGTCCATTATCCTGCTGATAAAAAGAAGAATCAATTCCCCAAAGAAATATTTCAGAAATGGTCCTCCACACTGCCATCCCTGTCTTAATGACTGAAGTTTGAGATCTGTTGACGAGACAGTTTTAAATCGGCCTAGTGATCAACCTTTGAAAGCCACAGATTCTTTCTTCAGTGCCAGATACTTAAAACTAAAATATGAAAGTGCTTCTAAGCCAAAAGCCTTATAAAGAGGCAGCTGTGCTACACAAAAATGCACACACAAGCATGGTTCAGACTCACTCATATGTATCTTATTAAAATTGCCTACATAATTTTTAATGTCTTCAGCGGACTTATCAGGATAAGTTTAAAAAGCTGAGTTTAAATTAATGTAAAACCTTAAATTAATGTAAACTTTGCTAAGGATTTAAATAAATTTAAATAACTTGCTGTACCATCATCAGTGCCCTGAAACTGATGTTTTGCCTTGTTAGCTACTACTTCTATGTAAATGCAATACAGAGCCAGGTTTGGAAGGCATCAAAATTAATTGATTTCTCCAGAGGGAACAGAAATTGATTGCTACGACTTAGTGTGTTCAGTGTAAATGAAGATGAGACTGGCATTAGGAATGAGCAAGGGAGTTTTTTTGAGAGTTAAAGTTGGTCCCTGCAAATTGCCCAGTGCTATTTCAGCCTTCTCAGTGCAGTACACATATGCACAGATGTATATCTTACTCAGAATAAGGAAATAAAACCTACAGAATACTTGTAAGGGCATTTTCACCCACTTCCTTAAAATATCTCATCTCCTGCTGAGAGATAACTAGTAAAATAGTTTTTCTTAGAAGCTGATTTTTGCTTAATAGAAGGTGTGGGACTCAAGATATCAGGTTACTTGTTTCATGGATCAGATGCACTTTCTGTAACTGTGAAACTCATGCTATGTTCAGAAGATGTAGAAAAACTTATTTGGGGCAGATGAAGATGAGTTCATTTTCTGATTACTCCACTAAAAGGACAATCCCTTTCTAATGTCATCTGGGAAAACTGTTGCTTACAAACCTCACCAATACTACTGATTATTCACCTACTCACAGACAAGCACAGCAACCTCAGCTACTCTTCCTCTGGAAGGAGGGTCTGAACCTGAGCTGTCTCAGTGATAGAGACAACTTTCCAAGCTTGCGACTGAAATCTGATCCCTGGGCTTTTGAAGCCTTGCCTGACGCTTTCCAAACCGAAGAACAGCAACAAGTCTCTGTCCATCTGTTTATTGGTGACTGCAATGGCAAGGACCTGGACCTCCCTGAGCTTGACAGCTCCGTGCACCTCCATATCTCAGTGTTCTTCCCGAGCACGTAAGGATGAGGCAGGAATCATTCCTTCAGCTGCAAACCTGAGCTCAGCCTTACTATCTGGCTCCTGAGATACTGAAACTGGAGCTCACTGCCATTAAAAATACGCCGTCAGGTCCACTGCCTACACTTGCTTTTCCTTTATTATACAGAATTAAGAAAATCTATGATCAGTTTTCGCTTGCTTGCAGTGATAGATTATTTAATTCCCACTAGGATTCCTCCTTTCCCACCTAACCACTGGCACTACAGATACCCTGACTAAGAAACAAAATTGAACTAAAAGCATTAACCCACGCTGCTCCTCTTCTCAAAGTGTTTCCTACACAATCCTAAATCTGTTCATTATTATTTTTAAGGGAAATTTGAATGAATATTCGCAAATCCTTTCTTGAATTTCAACCACATCTTACACTCTAGCCCCAGCCAGACCGTAAAGGAGGCGATACACGCTGCTTGGCACTTCTGAAAGAAGTGACTTTTGTACGAACAGCTTTTCGGCTAAAAACAAACAAAAACCCCCAACACCCGGAGGAAGGCTTTCCTCCGCTTCGGAGCGTTCGGCTTAGGCAGCGCACCCGCATCCCACTCCCGGGAGCCGGCCCGCCGCCTGCACCTGACCTCGCCCCGGGAAGGGAGGCAGGGAGGGAGGGAAGGAGGGAGGGAAGGAGGGAGGGAGGCAGGGAGGGAAGGAGGTAGGGAGGCAGCCGCCCGCCCGTGCGCACCAGGGGCGCCGGCGATGCGGCACCTCCGGCGGCCGGAGCCGGGCAGGGCGCCCCGGAGAGCAGCGCCGACGGACAGCCCGCCCCTCGTCCTACCGGGCAGTCCCCGGGAGATGCCCCGCGTCCCGCCGGGGCACGTACCAGCCTGGCCAGGATCCGGTGGCTTTTCTCGTCCGTGCAGCTCTCGGAGAAGACGCTCCTGTGGAGGAGGAAGAGCGCAGCGCTCACCACCACCCAGCAGGCAGCCCAGAGGAGGAGCAGCAGCAGGGCGCATCGCCGCCAGATTTTGAGCCGCAGCCGCTTTAAGCCCGGGATGCCCCTCATCGCCGCGCCGGGGCTGGGCTGGGGCGGCCGCTCCAGCTGCGGCGGCCCCGAGCGAGCGGCGGCGGGACCGGGGGAGCCGCGCTGCGCCCNCTCCCCGGGCCGGGGCTGCCCTGGCGGAGCCCGGAGCGCCCCTTTTGAATTTAAGCCACGTAGTTCCGCCGGCTTTTGTCTGCGCTCCCCTGTGCCAAGCGGCCCCTGCAGCCACTTGGCGGCTGCTGCCCGCGCCTCCCGCCTCTCCTCTGCGAGTTTCTCACCCGAGAATAAAAGGAGTTTGAAGGGTGATGAATGCTGCTCTGGGAACCTTTTGCCATCCAGGCGGCTGCTCGATACTTTGAAGGAGGCAGCCTGGAGACGGACAGGTCCCTCTGGTGAAAGCTTCGTGTCCCGACAAATGGGCAAAGGAAAAAAAAGTTGTCATTTATTCTGGAGTAACTTCTCATTTTTACCCTCCCGGAGCTAATGGAGGAAGAGAGAGAAGCGACTCAGACGCCCTTTCAGTAACGCAGCCCCCAGCGCTCCCTTGGTGGGTCGCCCCTTGGCTCCCCAGCAGCTCCCCAGCCCCCAGTGGCGGGGTGCAGGCTGGCACCCCCGTGTCCTGCCGCCCTCGGCGGCCGGTGGATAACGCCAGCCGAGCGGCCACGCTGGATACGTTGCCAAGACAGGCAGGGTGTACTGGGTCCGAGGATGCTGGGGTCGATAGATTGCCTCCCTGCCCTCTCGTTGTCTGGCTGTGGCTGTGTCCCTGTTGCGGTGCGGTCAGCTCCATCAGACAGCCTCTATTTGACTCCGTTTACGTTTCTGAGGGGTCAAAGACTCAGATGTTTGTTCCCGTGCAGCAAGGAAGATCCTTGGCATCCTTTCCCCACTCCAGGTGCAGATGCTCATTGTCTCTGCTCAGAGAGCTTGGTTCAGTGATATATGTTCTTAGCATCATGTCTAACTTAATGAGAAATACTTCTTTGACAAGCCTTTAAAAAGAAAGATGTCTCTACTGATATGATCGAATTTTATCTCTCAGACTAGCAAGGGAAGAACACAGGTGCAGCAGACTTGCTGTTATCCACACCTTTTACGTGATCAGTGCAGTTCTCCTCTACCTGGCGGAGCAGGGCTTCTAAGTAGATGGCAGACTGTGGCAGAAAAGAAAAAGAAAGATAAAAATATTGCTGGACATATTCCAGCTTTCCTTTCTAGAGACTGTCAGTGGGGAGGAAGATGCAAGAAGAGCAAAATTACTTTCATCTCCAAAGTCTCAGAAGTAGAATCATTATCATTAGGCACATCTTCTGTCAGTGTGTTTTGCTTCACCATCTCATTTCTTCACCTGCTGAGGCTGCCTTTTCAAATTTTCTTTTTCTTTCCCCTGGTCCTTTTACTGAGAGGCTTACTTTTGAGGCACTGGTGATACAGTCTGTTTCTTGGGAATGTGGCAAGCAGCAAAGACCAAGGAGGCAGCTAGGAACTAAAAGATTTTATCCTGTTTCTCAGTCTGATAGAAAATGCTTTCAGAAGCTGTCTCTGACCAGCTTGGGGTGTTCTTTGGAAATTTCTAGGACAATAAGTGGACAAGTAGGAGTTTTGCTCAGCCATTCCTCTGTAGGAGTACCAGCTAGGCTTGAACACAGCCAATCTTCATCAGTGACTGCTGCCACCTAGGAGATAAAATTGCAGATCTGCCATACTGATGTCTGGAACAATCCCAAGATACGGCCCACATGGAAGAGGGATGCAGGTGGTGGGGGAAAGCGAAGCATAAGTCCCTACTGCTTGGTCCTAAGGTGTCTGGTAATAGCTTAGACACTACCAAACCCACACGTATTTTAAAGTGTGGATCTTGACTTCTCTGTGTGTCAGCAATCCCCAAAGGATATTATGCATTTTTATTAAATGTCTGTGCAATTCTGTATATGTGTCATTGGTGTTTCAAGAGTAGCTCTGAAAACAAACCTAATTACACATGACTTCAAGCCAGGAACAAAATACACAGATTTCAGATCGGGTCAGGTGTCACAGCCAACCTTCTCTAATTGCTGCTGAAAAAACAAGAATGTTCCTTCCTCCTCCTCCTCTGCCACCACCCCCCTGTTTTCCTCTTTGTCTTTCCTGCCTAGTCCAGCCCCTTTCCCCTGTGAAAGATATTCCTTTCTGCCCAGGGAGCTTTCTCAGCTTGCTAACGGGGAAGAGAAATGTAAAGCTGTTTCTTGCCGAGATTATTTTCAGAGGTCAGCAAGCCCTGAGGATGCCGCCAGGCTGGTGCAGGGAGGCACGTTGCAGGGCTGGGCACTCTGGGGTGCTGGAGGCAGAGCTGTATCAAATGTCTGCACCTTAAAGATGCAATGAGATATTGCAGAGAAGGTGATCTTATTGGAAATGCTTGCTGAAAGAAGCAGTCCTCTCCCCATTTTCACCCCAGCCATATGCTGCCACTGCTCCCTCAGCAGCTGGAATACTTGTGTTAGCCCAGCAGGCAGCATCAGTAGGGTGTCTGACTGCACTTTTCATTTCATCCCAAGATACCAGCTAAAATTCACTGGATTTTGGGGTCTGTAAGGCGCCCACATCCTACTCTTTGGTTTGGAAACAGCTGCTACACGTAATAAGAGCAATTCTAATTTTAACATGCAGGTATCTGATGCTTTGAAATTACGAAATATGAAGAAATAAACTAAGAAAATAATAATAGGTTTTAATGTAGCTTTAATATTGCTTGATAGTTTTAATAAAAAACAAAAGTACAAGATGAACAGAGCTTAATGAAGCAAATGCAAGTTGTATGACACTTATACTGGCTAGTTTAACAGTTTCATTTTATGGTAAATCCCACAGGAAGCATTTGCAGGGAACAAAGCCCTGTCTTCCCAAAAGATTTCAGTATAGTATTCAGGCAGGGGAAGGGGTTGTATCTAGGTCTTCAGGCTCTGAATTTTTAGATATCTCACTGACTTTAGTGGGTAGGAAAAGCTGGACAAGTCTGGTAAATATGTATGTGCGTGTGTACACATACCTTCTTGTACACACATACATAGCTTCAGAACAGATCAAGAACTGACCCAGAAAGCTTGGATTTAGTAAAAGATAAAAGCCTAGGTGATTTAGGATCAAGTGGTTTGATCTGAAAAATTCAAGTCTAATTTCAGATTTCCCTAAGCTTCAAGGTTAAGACTAACATAATTAATTGTAGTCCATCCAATATATATCTGAGCGTCCCATAGCAATTTTTCTTTAAAAAAACCCTCTGCATCAGAGAATCTTTGCTTTCTGTATATATTAAACTGTGGCTGCTTCACGTTGCATTCCTGTGTTCCCAAAGGAAGCTATATTCCTATTTCCATTTTGACTGAGAATTAAACTTGATGGAAATTAATTAGTAGAAGTTGAATTAAGGCAAGTGACATCATGGGCAGCAAAACTAATCCAGGACTAACTAAATTAGTTTCTACCCAATTAATCTTTGAATTAGTGCTTAGAGCATGGTGTCAGCATCAAGTTAGCCTCCTCTTTGTTGCTGTGTTAGGCACATCACAAAATTGCTGGTGACAGTTTAGGTGTGGAATAAGCAGAAGCTTTAGTATCCAGGAGTGAGGTGCCTTGGCACAGCCAGGTAGGAGCCTGGCATGGCATCGTCCTGTGCTGTGTGCCTCTGCAGGGGCTCAGCAGCTCCTCAGACCAGGGCCATGAGGAGCCCTCAGGCCGAGGAACTGCTGAGCCCCTGTATTTCTCATCACCTTCAGACACAAACTGCATTGCAGGCTCAAGTTGTATTATGCTGTTAGACCTTATTTTCCTAATTACTGAATCCTTCATGAAGAAAGTAAATCAGTCATTAAGAACTACCTTGGCACTCAAGTTAATGAAATGTAAAACTGGTTCATTAGTACTTATTGTTCTCTTTGATTGATTTTATCACCTTCTGTCATTGGTTGTCTATGGAAACAGGGTACATGTCTGCTAATCTTTCACAAGGCACATAAATCTCCTATTTTCCTTCTAGGAGGTCAAGAAACTTTTAAGGACTGTTCAAATCGACTTTGAAAATATATTTTAACATACAAATATTTCTTTCTGATTTCCTTTGGCAAAGTTGCTGCTGAGAAACCTCACAAGGTTAGACATAGGTTTGAACACGCCCTTTAGGCAGTGAAATTCCCCTGCAGAGTACTGAGTCTACCAGAGGAATCCAAACGTATTTTCTCATTTATGCCATTAATCAAAAAGAGTATTTTGCAAACTACTCACAGAAGTTTTATGGCATCAGTGAGCAGTACCAGTTTATTAGGTCACATTGTGAACCAGAAGCAGAAAAATGGCACAGTATAAAATACAGAGTACAGCTTTGTGTGCAAGGGAAAAGCCTGGTATAATTCACTGATTCAAACAAGGGCAGGTGTTTAGACAGAAAAAGCTTTTTCCATGTATAAATAGAATAAAATAATTACAATATATTTTCTCCTGTTTACTTTTTAATTTTTGAGCTATTTCTTAGGCATAGTTGCCCTGGAAAGCCAAAGGTATTAGCTTTCTCCTTCCCTTTTACCACTATCTGGATTCCACATAGCAGAGTTTAATTGTCCTGCTCTTCTCATATATCCCCTTTTTGATTAATCTCTTTATTAACCTCATGCCAACTTTTCTCTCTCATTTGGAAACAGTATTGCCTGAAGAAGCCAGTAAGATACCTTGGCAGTCACTGTAGCAGATTGTGGTTTTCTTGTAATCCTCCAACCGAAATGGAAAAGTTAAGAAGTAAAAAAAATATTCTGGAATTTCTGTCCACATATCCCAAATAGCGACTGATACAATACTGCCCATTGCTTCTCTGCTACATTCTTTGCCTGTTTACATTATCAGTCACCAAAAGGAAAATAAGCTGTAAGATGAAGCTTAATCACTTTGCAAGGGGAATTGTAAGTAGAATTTTCTTTGCCTAGGGTTGGAGCCAGTGGCTTGAGAGCAATTTCGCAAGAATAAGAGGATGCTCTCCAGTGGAATTTGCTGCTGTGTGGCATGTTGTGTGTCTGTCCACAGCGTGTGAAAGGGTGAACAAAGAAGGGAAAATGCTGAGATTGTTTTCCAGTCTTTGCATCAAGTTCAGGCCAAGTGATCTCACTATGCCAATAGTGAACTGGCTCTTTGTAGCCTCTCTTTATGAGCGTCTGAAGCAATTCCAGAAATACTTAAAAGTTATAGTAGGGTTGTGTAGAAAGAAACATCCCACCATCTAATAAGATAATTCCATCTGGCATTGGGCTGTTATTTACATGAATGGTTTAAAGTAATTTAAATGGGCAGAATATTACACATAATAAATAGATGGCATTCACAGAGGGCTGTGATAATTTAGATATGTGGTAGCCCAAAAGGGAAAAACTTAAGTGCCATCTTTTCTAGTCAAATCACCAGACTTATTATTTCAGTGCATTAAAAAGATATTTTGACAGCTGATACTACCAGAAAAGAGATCGTATTATCATACAGATTAAATCAATCCAGTTCTATGTCTGCAGACTCTGAAATGAGTTTATATTAGGAATTTGTACCAGACTGATTTTAAATTAGTTTCTACTGGCAAGAGTGACCTAGGATATCCAAAGTCCACAAGTTCATATCTTGTTATGCCATAAATTGTAAAATGCAGCCAGAGGTCTGCAAGCTGTCTGTTACTAGAGGAGAAATGGAAAGCAAAACTGATTCTTGGAGATGGAAAAAAGCATCTCCTTTGTTGCACAAGTAACCACCAAGTGGATACTTATGATACTGCATGTGAAAGGTTTTGTAAAATGGAAATACACTTTCCAGGGAGAACCTGTGCTGCTTTTCTCCACTCACATAAGCAAATCTTAATTTATAGCGTTTTTCTGATTCTTTTGCTTTGTTGGTTTTGCTTAAAGACTGTGTGCTATAGTACTGCATGTTTAAAAATCAAAATAAATGGAGTTATCACTTACATTAGATCATGATGCATTTACATATGAGTATGTCCATTTTTTGACTTCTCTTCTAAAAATCTAAATCTGAAGTAGAAAAAATTGACAGCTTAGGAAGATTGTAGATGATTTTCAGTACCAGTTCTGTAAAACTTAATTACTTTCAGTTATTTCCTAGAAACTGTTCACTGCAGTTTCTTTGCAAATGATGAATAGCTGGGCATGGAGCAAACTGCAAAATGATCCATTAGTGAAATCCAATTTTCTCTCAGACTTTCCAAGTAATTAGCTTTTCTTTAGGTAATATATTGTTAGTTTGCATGCATCCAGTGTTGTACGACATTTGTTTAGGGAAGAGTAGATCATTCAATTTCTGTATTTCTTACAACAAACAGCTCATAACTCAATCAAAGTTAACCATCCCTCAGTGAAAGTGGTTCCCCTGTGTTACTCCTGAGTAAGAAATCTGTGTGTAGGATCCTGCCCAGCTGCCTGAGCAGCAGCAGTGCCACTGCTGTACAATGTTCCCCCTGCTACAAGCAAGCATCCTCCAGGAACCTGAGTGGTTCTGGGGGCCAGGCCTGTTTCTGGGGCATCACTGCTACACAGGCATCAACAGCGAATACAACAATCAAGGAGCACCATGGTGCTGCCGCCTGCTTTGAGCAGAATAGTTGGAGACTGAGAAGTCTCAGAAACAGATTTCCGTAGCTTCTTCCACAGGCATAATCTGTTTTCTGCCACTTGTCTTCAGTCCAATCCCATTTTCATCCCTACTTACATTTTTCTCCTTATTCTTCAATGATTTACCTTTTCAGTTCTTCATAGCCCTTGTCTACCACCAAAAAACTCTGTCAGTCACCTCTCTCCTCAGAAGGCTTTCTTTCCCCCATCTCTAGCAACAGCATTCTTCTTCTTGGAAAAGAAAAAAAAAAAAAAAGAGTCCTTAATTCTGATCCAGAATCAGTGGATTTGCTTTTGATTTATACAAAGGAACATAAAAGGAGGAATATGCAGAGATGCCATTATTGGACAACATTTCATATGCACTGGTTCTGCCACTCCCCGTTTCCTGCATAGAACTGTGCTTTCAGTCCATGCTGTACAGATGCACACACACACATGTTCTTAGCAAAAAAACTCATAGCAAGCCTTCCAGAATGAAAAGCAGGAATTGCAATGTTCTGGATGTGATCCTCAGTCCCGGAAGAGAGGAGATCCACCAAAGGAGGGGGAATAGAACCACAGTGAAACCACAAAAGATACCAAAAGCAGCCCTGCTGACCTTCATCTCTGGAGTAAAATTCCAGCTAGGGAAGCACTTAGGCTCCATTTTATTGAGGCGAGCATGCATTGCTGGCCAAACCTCTTTAATATCTCTCTTTCATATTTACAAATCAACAACTTATAAAATACCAAAATAAAGTCTCCCAACACCCCAAAATACATTCAAGGAGAAATTGAAAATGACATCTACTCATATATATGGCACATTCTATGCACTTTCAGCATAGAGAAACTGGTCATGGAGTTGGGATGAAACACTGGAATGAAATACAGGATAGTTGAGATTAAACAGAAAAAGGGTGAATGTTTTTGTTTTTGCATTTGGGCTTTTTGGTCATTCCAAAGAAAAGTGCTGGACTGAAGCAGTGCCCAAGGGCTGTGGTTCTCATTTGCAGTCAGAGCACATCTAGCTGGGTTATTGACTCTTTGCTTGCCTGTCCTCTGTACAAGCCTGTTACATGACACACATCTCACTATTCCCATTTGAGCCATTGACTTGTTACATTAATGTAGAGTACCAGGACAAGCTGGCAGAAGCACAGAGTGCTTTAGTCCCTCAGGCAGAGGAATACACAATGAACAAAGGGATGTAGGTATGTTTTTTACTCATTTTGGAGCACTGGCATAGCTGGACTAACCCTTCAGCAAACAAGGAATCTTTGCCATGCCAATTCAATGACTTTCTAAGATATGTTGGCTCTGCAGTTTGCAAGCCTGTCCTCTGAGGTGCTGGAAAAGAGCAATTTACTGACAGCCTCTCACACCATTCTTTAATCAGTGCCTCAAAATCAGAAGTGGGAACAGTACCTGCCCTCTCTGAGCACAAGATCCCCAAAATAGACTGCCTGTTCCTGGACAATGTTAGTGCAATGTAATGGGGAGAATGCTGCCAAAAGCACATTGATATCTGGGCAACTGGCACATTGAATTTAGAAGAGGGGGGGAGGGTTGGTTTTTTTTTTTTGGTTGGCTCTCTGCCACTCTCTCTAATTTTGAGAGAATCTCTCCAGCCCTCTAGACAGGTTAGTTTTGATGCTTCTGACAGTGACATTGTCAATGTGTCACTGCATCCTGAGAAAAAGACATTGAAAACACAGGTTGCAATATAGTGTACAGACTCAACAAAATAGAACTTCTGGGGAAAGGCAAAACCACCTTATATAAAGCCAGGAAAAAAGGAGCAAAGAGCTATCCAGCAGTGCACAGCAAGACCCTTGTATTTTACTTTATGCTGTTGTGGTTTGCAGATAAATCTAGTTCCTAAGATGAAAGACTTCAATGGTGTCCTGAATTGGTTTAGTTAAGCAATTAGTGACTGCTGAAGGCTGAGTAATCCAGGATGTTTTGGTACCTTGTTAAGATACTGGAGGATCTAAAGTTGCAGCAAGCTGTTTTTTATGAGAAAAATTACAACCCTATTGATACAGGGGCTACCAGAGCTGCAGAAAAGTTTGATGTGTCAACCACTGAGCCAGGAGGCTGGGACCAGGAAGAGGTTTGTAGGGATTGGTGGGGAAGGAGAAGTTCTGTGAGCATGGTGGGCCTCTTGAGTATCCAACCCACCACTGCAGAGCAAATTAGCTCTTCATGCTTGTGGCAACCCATCCAGAGGGTCAACCTAGCACAGCAGCACAGAGCCACCCTGTGTGTCTGTCTGCTCCACAGTGGCATGACACTGTGGGGGCTCATGCAAGACCACTGCAGGTGTCTCTGTTCTGAGCTGGACTGGATGGAGCCACAGGGAATACAAGACCCCCACTTGTCAGGCTCAGCATAGTGAGAGGACAAAGAAGATGACTAAAGGAGCAGTCAGGAAATGGTAGAGGAAGGGAAGGAGCAAAGGGAGAGAGAAGGGTCCTCTCTCTAGCATGTATTATTACTTGGGCTACTCAGCCACACAGGTTTCATTTCACACTAGTGCTCCATTATGCAAGGATGGGAAGAAGGATCACAGGACCAGGACTCTAGATTTTGATTCAGTTCTTGTCTCAGTTGCAGCATTCCTCTGTGTGCGTGTTTCAGAACAGCAAAAGCTGAGTGCAGAGTCCAATGAAATGCCATGGAGCGTTCTGACTGAGTTCTGACCAGGTACTCAGGTACACAGACACCCCACTCTGGGCTCTCCCATGTAAACATCAACATTTTCTACATGGTTAAGTCTAGCTTAAGTGTAATCTGCCCTGTATTTTGATTTAGCACCTATTAAAAATTATTTTGTTGGAAGAAGCTCGTGAGAATCAAGCCCATAAATTACTACATGGCACACATGCATATGTAGATTAGGAAGGGCATGGACACGCCCAAGTGTTCAGCACTCTACAATTACAGTACATCACATGAGCAGCCCTGCTTTTTTGGAGGCCAGGGCAAGATTACTTCTGACGCCAAAGTACTGACTGGATAGTAAATGATACTTTGATTTGTTTTGGTTTAGTGATATTCCTCTAAATGAGTTTGGGCTTTGAGGTCACCTGGTTTTGAAAAGCCAGGGGTAATGGGTAAAGGTAATGTTGCTGGAATGCCAGTGGCAATGCAATTTCCAGGGATAAGCAGCTCTTTTCTCCTTTAGTCAACAAAATCAAACCTAACAGAAGTGGGTGCACTTAAGGTAAGCAATGTTAATGGAGTCAAAATGTCCACATAGGCACATGCGCATGGGTGTGATATAAATAGGACACAGTTTGGAAGGGATTAAAGCAACCAGTGGGGACTTCCTTAAACATCCTTCTTTAAATTTGCTGTCACTAGCTCAAAAACTATTGTTTGCAGGAAAGCAAAGAAATCCAACAAAGCTTCACTGTTCTGCAGATCCATATTTACAATCTTCCCTTTCAGTCTAGCAGTTTGTGATTATACGGTTAATATAGCAACCAATGTTGAGAAAGTTGGGCTTTTGAATCACCTAAGCAGCAATGTACCAAATAAAGAGGAAAGCGGAAGACAGAGCAGGAAATAGCAAGATATGATAAAGAGGCTGAAGACAACTAATTTCAGCTTTCTATGATGCTCAGAAGTGCACTAAAATAGGGGATGTGACTTTACCACACGTAAGAAAAAAGACAAAAAATTGAGCAATGTGAAACTTTTAGCTGGCATACACCTGCAGATAGGGACATGACCGCCACTTGAAATTAATTTCAAAAGAAGTGGGAGTGAGTTTTGTGTGTGTACTGCAGTATCCATAGAAACTTTCTGTCCCCTTTCATCATTTCACATGGAATTTTTCAGAAAGGACAGCCACACTATGAATGGCATTTCTGCTGACTTCCCACAGCCCCGTGGCTCTCAGTCCACAGCCATACAAAAAGCTGATTCACACAGTTGTCCTCTCCCAGGCCAGTGCTTATGTTTCAGGTTCCTCACCTACTCTGCTGCTACTCTTTCAGCTGACTCATACATGCTACATCCCTGTGATTAAAAGCAATGGCACAAGTACCTACAAATTATTTCTTTAGAACAAAACTATTTCAAAGACAACATATTAAAAAAAATAAATAGAGCAGCTTAAACGTTTAGATATCTCTGTCAGGACCAGAGAATGCTGAGCATCCTTGTATTATCTTTATAAAGTACTTTGCTTTGTCATCCCCTGTCTCTAAACCATTTCTGATAAATGTTTCTTTTTCCACCCCTCCTTTCTCCTCTATTCCCAAAGGGCTTTTATGTATGCATAGGCTATTTTCACCTCCAAATTAACAGCCTCTTAAAACAAAACTGTGTTTCCTAAAGACAACTTACAAGGCTCTCGAAGCTGATAATTGGGCCTGTTATCTTTCAAAAAAAGTTGTTGTTTTCCCTCAGGTAACTTACTGTGTGGTTTTTCTATTTGTGCTTCACATAATCCTCTGTGGATTTAGATCAATACACGCTTGCAGAAAACTGTGATAATACAGTACACAATATTTGCTACACAACAAATGTTTCTTTAACGTCTTTCTTTTGTCAGCTTGTGTCCTTGATTCTTATTTTGGTTTGTGAGTTTTTTAAGGATGTGGGGGAAAAGTATCAAAGATTACTTCCATGTAGGGACACGAGAATAAAATAGGTCACCAGAAATCATCCTGTGTCATGTCACTTAATACCCTTCATAAATGTAACAAACTGCTTTTTAGAAGTAGTTTCTCTTTCCATTTTTAATGGTTTTTTTTTTTTTTATTATTTTTGAATCTTTTTTCTCCTATTGCTTCCAGGCAAGATTTTTCCTAACATAAGTGTAAATAGAAACTTGACTCCAGTTTCTAAGCTCCATTTGGGGTACATTTTGCCATCTGTTCTCCCACCAACATAGAACACTGCCAGGTATCCTGGTGTCAGGGGCTTCTCAGAGTCTGGGCTGCCAGCAGTGGCAGGAGCTCCCCATGGGGAGCAAAGCCTGGCAGCCAGGGCCCATCCCATCCCATCCCATCCCATCCCATCCCATCCCATCCCATCCCCAGCCAGGAGCCAGGTGTCTGGGGGGCACAAGGGCAGCCCCAGCTCTGGGCAGTTCCCAGGGGACAAATCAAGGCTGGCATCAGCCTGTGAATCTCCAGCTTGGCCTGCGGCCGGACCTGCCTCGTGCAAGGCCCTAGCACTTACCTTACCCCACCCAGCACCACCAGCCAAATTCCCAGATTATGTAGCTCTCTCCCAGGGCAGCTCACAGACCATCTAGCATGCCCCACTGTTCCTCACTTGTTTCCAGCTCTTGAGCTCCCAGCTATGTAATTTCACCCTGGATNCTTACAAGGCTCTCGAAGCTGATAATTGGGCCTGTTATCTTTCAAAAAAAGTTGTTGTTTTCCCTCAGGTAACTTACTGTGTGGTTTTTCTATTTGTGCTTCACATAATCCTCTGTGGATTTAGATCAATACACGCTTGCAGAAAACTGTGATAATACAGTACACAATATTTGCTACACAACAAATGTTTCTTTAACGTCTTTCTTTTGTCAGCTTGTGTCCTTGATTCTTATTTTGGTTTGTGAGTTTTTTAAGGATGTGGGGGAAAAGTATCAAAGATTACTTCCATGTAGGGACACGAGAATAAAATAGGTCACCAGAAATCATCCTGTGTCATGTCACTTAATACCCTTCATAAATGTAACAAACTGCTTTTTAGAAGTAGTTTCTCTTTCCATTTTTAATGGTTTTTTTTTTTTTTATTATTTTTGAATCTTTTTTCTCCTATTGCTTCCAGGCAAGATTTTTCCTAACATAAGTGTAAATAGAAACTTGACTCCAGTTTCTAAGCTCCATTTGGGGTACATTTTGCCATCTGTTCTCCCACCAACATAGAACACTGCCAGGTATCCTGGTGTCAGGGGCTTCTCAGAGTCTGGGCTGCCAGCAGTGGCAGGAGCTCCCCATGGGGAGCAAAGCCTGGCAGCCAGGGCCCATCCCATCCCATCCCATCCCATCCCATCCCCAGCCAGGAGCCAGGTGTCTGGGGGGCACAAGGGCAGCCCCAGCTCTGGGCAGTTCCCAGGGGACAAATCAAGGCTGGCATCAGCCTGTGAATCTCCAGCTTGGCCTGCGGCCGGACCTGCCTCGTGCAAGGCCCTAGCACTTACCTTACCCCACCCAGCACCACCAGCCAAATTCCCAGATTATGTAGCTCTCTCCCAGGGCAGCTCACAGACCATCTAGCATGCCCCACTGTTCCTCACTTGTTTCCAGCTCTTGAGCTCCCAGCTATGTAATTTCACCCTGGATGTGCCACAGAAAGGGACCTGGGGGTCCTGGTCGATGGCAAGTTGAACAAGAGCCAGCAGTGCCCTGGCAGCCAGGAGGGCCAAGCCTGTCCTGGGGTGCATCAGGCACAGCATGGCCAGCTGGGCAAGGGAGGGATTGTCCTGCTCTGCTCTGAGCTGGGGCGGCCTCACCTCGAGGGCTGGGGGCAGTTTTGGGTGCCACAATATAAAAATGACATTAAGCCATTAGAGAGTGTCCAAAGGAGGACTATGAAGATGGTGAAGGGCCTGGAGTGGAACCTGTATAAGGAGCAGCTGAGGTCGCTTGGTCTGTTCAGTCTGGAGGAGACTGAGGGGAGACCTCACTGCAGCTACAACTTCCTTGTGAGGGGAAGAGAAGGGGCAGGCACTGATCTCTTCTCTGCGGTGACCAGTGACAGGACTTGAGGGAATGGCTTGGAGTTGTGTCAAGGGAGGTTTAGCTCGGATATTAGGAAAAGGTTCTTCAGCCTGAGGGTTGCCCACTGGAACAGGCTTCCCAGGGAAGTGGTCACAGCACCAGGCTGACAAAGTTCAAGAAGCATTCGGACAGTGCTCTCAGGCACACCGTGTGATTTTTGGGGATGTCCTGGGCAGGGCCAGAAGCTGGACTTTGACGATCCTTGTGGATCCCTTCCAACACAGGATATTCTATAATTAATTCTATGATTCTAGGGACCTGTTTAAACCGCAGACTGGTCTCTGCCCCAGACCCCGTATTATATGTGCCTATATATTATATTCCCCTTTATTACACGCTGTAATATCCCGGCCCGCCCCACAAGGGCCTCCCCCGGCAGGCCGTCGCCACGCGCCGAGGCCCCGCCCCTCGTCGGCTCAAGCCCCGCCCCAGAGACGCTCATTGCCCGCGGATTGGTCGGCGCGGCGCGGGGCGGGGCTGGCGCGGTGTTATTTAAGGCACCGTGGGGGGCGGTGTTCTTGATACTTCAGGGGGAAGCCGGGACTGAGTGCGCGCAGTGAGTGGGTGTCGGGAGGGGTTGGGGGGACCGCTTCCCTTGGTCTTGTGGTGCGGCGGCACCGGCGTAGGTGGCCGGCCCGGCCCTGCCCGGCCTGGCGGGGAGCAGCCGGGAATGCAGGGTGCGCGGCGCCGTCGGCGGGCCGGGCCTTGCTCCGTGTCCCCCGGTGGGGAGCCTCTGTTCGGCCTTGGGGCGCGGCGGCACCGCGGCTGTCCCCGGAGAGAAGCTGCTCCTACCTCTCCACTCCTGTCCCCTTCCTCTTTGTCGCTCTCACTCCCCGTGAGCCTTTCCCCCACGCTGTCCTTCGGAAGCCCGCCGCGGGCCTGCCTCCTTCCCTCCCGTCCCGAGGCTGTCACCGACCTGGGGGGCTGCGGGGAGCTCGTCCCGGTGCTGCAAAGCCCTGTAAAGATAGTCCCACGTTTAACCTTCAGGTCAGCCTCGGCCCCAAGTGCTGAGCCTGCGACATGAGCATGGGGGTCAATGGTGGCTATAGAGCGCTCTTAACTTGCCTCAGTGCTCTCCTCTGGGGTACTAATGTTGTTTGCGGATAAGGAGGGTAAAGTTGTAATGGTGCCACCATAGTCTCTTGGGTTATTTTATTTCAAGGTGCAGTCCTGTGAAAAGGTAAAACTGTGGAGCCTCTTCTGCATAGTAGGAAGGATTCAGCTCTCCGTTCTGAAGGACTTACAGGAAGTTCAAACCCTGGTTTTGAAGAGGGAAATAACATTCAGCCTTCTGCTGTACAGTAACCAACACTTACTTTTTGTATTTTGGAGCTTTCTGGAGCAGGCTTCTTTGCAGCTCTTTAGTGTTGCTTGTGTGATTCAATGTCCTTGTGATTTCAGAACTATTTACCTATGGTTAAGGTGATATTTAAAACAGTCTCTGACTTAACAAGTAGTTAAATCTTGTTCGTGTTGGACAGAGTGTCAGCCTCCATGTAACTTGTGTTTTGTGTCTAGGCTGTGGAGCTGGAGCCCTGAGGTTGCTATAGAAACTGATTAAGTGAAGGGGAGGGTCAGATGCCCGGGGCTGATGTCTGTGTGCTGGTTTCCTGAAAAGCTCCACATGAATCCTGCCTGAGCTCTAATTGCATGTGAGGAGGGTGGCTTCATTCGAGAACCCCAGCTTCAGTGTGAAGCATTGCTTTAGCTTGGCTATGTCAATGTAGTCCTTCTGAAGATGTTCGGTTTTCACCTTTCATGACTATTGAAATGAATACCTACCTGTCTGGTGCTTTGGAGTTGTTCTAATTTGTGTTTATAAGTAGTTATCCAAATTTAAACTTGGTGGATGCTTTAAATTAAATTGATGCTATCTCTGGTGAGGGAAATGATTTTTGTATGTCAAACACCAGCATCTGTGCAAGTACAGTCTTGCTCGAAAGAAAATTTGACATGGTGCTTGTATTGCAGTCTATTGTGTGGGACAACCTGCAGCTGAAAAGGATTTGTTTCAGATATGTAGAGTAGTCAGCCACTCAAGAAGTCCTAAGACAAGCAGTCAGATGTTTTAACAACTGTCTTGTGACTACCATGTAGAAGCAGAAGAAAGGCTTAAAGGATCTGCCATGAAGCTGACTCAACAAAATACTGAAGCACAGTGGCTGGAGCTGCTGAACATGCTTGTATTACATGGACACTGGAGTTTTTCCTCCTAGTCCAGGCACTTGGATTCTGGAGGCACACTTCAGGGAGCTTCTTCTGGAGTTACTCAGAAGGCTGCTGGACACTATCTTGAGTAATGTGTTGTAGGGCCACATCTTAGACCAGCTGACCTCCAGCGGTCCCTTTTAATCTTAGCCATTCGGGGGTTTGTAAAGTTCATTATTTTCCTTAGATGAGGTGCTGTATCTCTAGTTCTAACTCAAGCTTAAGCTTGTTTGCCTTGCAGTTTTAGTGGGCAGTATTTCTTTTCAGTATTGATTTTAGATTAAGAAAGACAGTAAATTGAAAAAGGGAGAGGTCTTGAGTTTCCTCATGTGAACTTCAGTTGAAATAAAAAAAAAAGGAAGTGGTAGCACTGAAGTAGTCACTGACCACTTGCTCATGACTGCTGGGGCTGGCCTCTGTTCCCATGGCTTCATTCTGACCTTATTTGTGAAATCTGAGTGGCAGGCTGAGACTTGAGGCTGAAGACAGCACAGTTCTCCAGCTGCCTGTTTTAACCTTCTCTGCAGAGCACAAAGTGTGGTGCTTTCTTGGACCTGGCTGTGAGCATTCAAGCCTGTGGCATGCTATTAGTTGAACTCATAATGAAATCTACTCTTTGAAGTTGCATTTTCTTTGAGTAACATTTTGCCTGTAAGTCTGCAATAAAATGAAATGTATGATTTCATCCAAGTATCTCTAGAGACAAGACTGCTTTGAAAGTTATTTTGAGGGGGAGAGGCAGAAAGAGTGGTTTTGAAATATAAATATGCTTTTGTTTAGCCACTTCACTGTGGTGATCTCATGAAAGGGAGAGGCCTCAAGTTTTATATTAGTACAGCTTGTTGTGTGGCATTAGAAGCTACAAGGTGAAAGTCTCCTGTGGCTCTTGATTACTCACTGTCACTTCTTAAACCTGTGAAAACTAAATTATTTTTCTGTCACAGAATCTTCAGCAACACTGTTCTGAAAACTAGCCCAAAAATGTCTGCTCTTGAAACCCTCTTTAAATACATTGATGAACACCAGGACCTCTATGTTCAGGTAAGTTTTTTTTTTGAGTTTTGTCCTCCGGAATGGGCAGCTATGGGATATTAGAAGTTAGGTGGTCAGCTTCAGGCTTGTTGTTACATCTGTATGATATGCCCAGTAATAATGTCAAGTAATGGGAGAGCAGACAGCAAGTGTGAGGGATTTGAGTCAGGCTGGAAAACTGTTTCTTAAGTTTAGTCATAGTTCTGTTCAAAAACATTAATGTCCATGGTAAATTTACTAAGAAATGCTCTATTACTGTATAGTGCAACTGGTAACCTATTTAGAGGTACAGGAAGCTGACATTGGTTTCTGAATGCCAAAGTAGGTTTATAGTTTCTTCCTTTTGGAGATGGGAGATGAAATGTATTATAAATGAGTCTGGAACCAAGCTTTCTTGTATAAAACAATTTGTGCTGGGGTATGGAGGGAGAGGTTGCCCTCTCCAAAGAGGTACTTGGCTGCTTGACCTGCTGTTTAGTTACAGGTTGTATTATAATCCATTTCACTCTTGAAGGAATCAGTGGTACAGCACTGTGAACTCAGGCATGAACTGTGCCAAGTGTTCAGCTTGATTTCTGCCAGTTCTTGCTGAGCTCACACAGGGAAAAAAAGCTAAAGTGTCCTTTTCAAGAAGCCCAAAAGACTTTATCTGGTTCTGGATACCTGAAGAACAACTAAAAGGGTGCAATAAGCACAAGTGTCATACTCTTAAGCTTGCTTGATGTGTCTGTAGACTTTGCTATGCAGCTGGGACAGCTGTAGGCAAGTGAGATTTAAGAGAACTCTTGAGAGTGATATTAATGGTTGAAAATCCTTCTTTGAGCAGATGACAGAACTGATTTGCCTCAATTTGAGCTTGACTTAAACCAGGGTTTTTTGAGTTACAAGGTGTGGTGGTATTTGCATGGTGCCTGTTGTGTACTGAAACCTGTAGCTCTTCCATCTCTCCAGCGCCTGGCAGAGTGGGTGGCAATCCAGAGTGTGTCAGCATGGCCAGAGAAGAGGGGTGAGATCAAGCGCATGATGGAGATTGCTGCGAAGGAGATTGAGCGACTGGGAGGCACAACTAAACTTATGGATATTGGGAAACAAAAGGTGCGTGAGCATCTCCATGTCAGCTTAGTAGGAAAATATTTTTTTAGAAGACAAGGTGTTTTGCATGAGAAAGTGCTGGTTTCTTGTGTTCCCAATATGAAAGACACGTAGACTCCATTAAAAGGCTCTTTATTGGACTTATCACTATAAAGAAAGATGATAGTATGGATATTCTTATATCCCTCCAGATACTGGCATCTCCAAGCTGTGCAGCGTGTAGCAGGCATCCAACATACTGTGGAGATACCATGCATGAAAATGTTTTTCTATTTCATTTATTCAAGATGTTCAGTTCCACTGACAGAAGGGATTTTGTGTGAGAATTTCTTGATGCACTTTTAGATTAAGTCAAGGATGTGCAGGTGATCTAATCCCCAGTGGGAGCTGCCTTCAGGTTACAGTCAAGTGGCTCAGTTTATCCTGCAGTCCAGGGATATGCACAGCACAATACAGGCAGGAACGTGAAGCTGTGTGTGCAGCATAGCATGGCATGGGCTTTGGGGTTCTCGGGTTATTTTTGTGGATCACTAATTTCTTGGTGCCTGATGGACTTCTGGGTCAGGATCACCACACAAGGATCCTGTGGGCAGTGACCTAGAAAGGCAGTAGCCTGTTGAGGTGTAGGATAATGTCTTTCCTGCCACCCAGTCTGAACCTTCTGTTAAAAACCTTTGCTTGTAGTAAATCTTGAGACCCAATGAAAGATGTTGAATTAAATTTTGGACTGTATTAAATGTCTTAAATATGTTTTGAACTGAATGTGAATAAAGCACCTACAAGCAGAAATGCTAGACATTTTAAACAACAGGCTGCTATTGGTCCTTAGACCCATAGACTATCAAGATACTTACTGAAGTTGCAATAAGTCTGCCAAAAGACTTCTGGACTCTTTCAGAAATGTTACATTTGTCACAGGATTGCATTGCTCTCTTACTAGATACAAAAGTATCATTAAAGGAATTACTTCACTCCTCATTTTTAGCTATCCAGACTGGTTTTTTCCCCTGAGAAATATATGTGCTTATGAGAATGTTAATGATAATCTCATCCTAGTGAAATATCCACTTGATACTCTCCTCCTTTGAAATGCTTAGCCACTACCTGCCTCAGAATAAGACCCATACCAAAATTGTTAGACTAGAGTTTGGGCAGTGGCATTAAAAACCTTGTAGTGGAATGTTTACTACTTTTAGGAGATTGTCCTTGTAGTTGGTATGAAAGACTGCTGAGCGAAATCTGTGTTTATGGGAACCTTCTCAGCAGTTTTTGCTTTATGCAACAGAATTACACTTGTTTGTAGCTACAGGTTCCAGCAGGAAAATAGCTGACTTGGGAGGGAATCTCTAGGTTAATTCTAGCTCTGCTACTACCTACAGCCTAAAACCCCATCAAAAGTGTTTCAATTAATTCAGAGACAAAGTTGTTCTTTTCGTCACCGTAATGTTTTGGTGGCAAAAATGTATTTTAGAGTTTTATACGTAGTATTTTTATTAGGTAACTTTAATTCTGCAAGGGTTACCTTCAGTGTTCCATTTTATATTAAGTATAGAGAGCTAGTCAATGTATTGTGTTGCTGCTATATCTGTGAGGGACTATGTAAAGCAACTGAACTTGTTAGATCAATGTTGCTTTACTGATGCACAGCAACTTTTTTGTGTGTTGATTACTGTAAATTATTGCAGTAGTGCTTTAATCATGTAGAGCTGCAGCTGGCCAAGGACCCTGTAACCTGTTGATAGAAAATTGGCACTTGGGACCTGTATAAGCAAATAGTCAAAGTCAAAGCTGATCGTGTGTCTGCTGAACAGTGTGTAGAAGTACTTGTTCACCGGAAGGGAAATACTTGCTGACTGGGAATAGCGTGTGGTAATTGCTTATGGGATATTCCAAGGGATTAAGCTAAATTCAACTCTTGAACTCCTGAACTGAGTTCATCAGCACTACCCTGCCCTTAGTGTAACAATGTAGGCTGGTACAGAGAAATATGTCTGTTTTGCTGATCTTATTTGAGGGTAGGCACATGTTACACCCAGCCTTACTTACCACTGTCAGGAAATTTTTGTCCAGAGAGCTATACTGTGAACAGGGTGAAAGTGCAGTGACAAGCAATATGGAATGGAGTTTATCACTTAGGCTTAGGTCAGCATTAGATATAGCAGTTTGGCATGCAGTCAGCTGCTCTGCTAAAATCTGATGTAGGATTGGCAGTTTAAAGCTAACAGTTCTAAGTGGCTTGGAACATTTTGACTGTTAGTGGGACTTGCCAGTTAGTTTCCTGACATGCCGCCATCAGGCCTTCTTTGGCGCCCTGCTTCTGGCAATTGGTTTAAGTAGGTTACTGCTGTTTAGCTGTCTGTGCCTCTACTCTCATAACCTCCGTAGTATTAAAGTAATTAATGTATCTGATTAAAACTCTGACATTCCACATTTAATAAAATTTCTGCCTTCCTATTTCTAGCTGCCTGATGGATCAGAGATCCCCCTACCACCAATTGTTCTGGGAACACTGGGTACAGATCCACACAAAAAGACTGTGTGTGTATACGGTCACCTGGATGTTCAGCCAGCAGCACTAGAGGATGGCTGGGACAGTGAGCCCTTCACACTGGTAGAAAGAGATGGTAAGAACAATGGACTTCAAAAACTGATGAATGCTTCTGTAACAAGTGTGGTGTTCCAAAGCTATGCCGTTGGTTGAAAGGGGGAAGGAGAGTAAGAACTGGTATGGGTGTTTATTTAATACTATTGAGGTAAAAATGTGCAGGTGAGGAGATGGTAAAAAAAGTCGAGCTACAAAATCTCAGCTACTCTTGGGATTGTTTCCTTTTCTGATAGTCTAGGCTGTAATCTGCATGTTTTCTTCCTTGTAGCTACAGCACAGTCTTAACTGCTGCCTTCCATGGTGTCTACACCCCAATAAGAACTTGTCAGAGAGCTTTTTAAGAACTAATGTATTCACAGCTTGAAGCCTGTAAGGTCATGTCAGACTGTAGGAATTTTGAACCATTACTGAGAAAAAATACACAACTTCTTTATGCCTGGAGACAAGAGTGGTACAGCAGCCTCTCTGGGTTGCCTTGTGCTTAACTGCTCTACTATGAGTACTGCAGAAGTTCTTTTGCAGAGGTAGTGCCCCAGTATTTGTCCCTCTCCCATAAATGGGGTTGAAGAAATGGTGCAGTATCTCCTGTTGAAACAATGCTGCCAGCAGTCAAGAAGACTAAAACTTCCTTTCATGTTAAGAGTTGGTGCTACCAACAGCTTCTGCTTTGTTTCACTTTCTCAGTGTTATAGGTCATATCAGTAGAAGTTCATTAACCACTTGTGTTGTGTAAGCATTAACAATTCCCAGAAAAGGAGTATCTGTGCTAGCTAGTACTTCTGCTTGGGCACTTAGTCATAGGCAGCAGAGTCCAAGTTACTAAACTGGGTTATCTCATCCACTAGCAAGACTTAGACTTGCCTCTGGCTGTGGCTTGACTCTGTGCAGCCTGGCCATGCAGGAGACATTGACCAATGGCTCTTTACTTTTGCAAGCTCTCCAACCTGTTCTGTCACTGGTTATGTGGAGTGCTGAGGGGTTGTAGCCACAGCTCTGAGTTGCACTGATAGCTGCCTCTGCTATGATCCCATGTACTACATTTTCTGAGAATTCCCTGTGGCCCGTGAAACTCATCTTTGACTAAATTCCTCTTTCTAGGGAGATCCACTTTTATCTGGAAAATCCAGAGAACTGATTTGTCACTAGCTACTGAATTTTTTACTCTTCAAACAAAGAATTATTGAACTGAGGATAATACTTGATAGATTTCTGTTAAAAGCAGAAAATTTGTTTCTATATACTGAGGTGCTTGTAGAAAATTATATTATTGTGAAGGATAAAGCAGCTATGTGTTTTCCTGGCTTATAATAAACTATTGAGGGAGCAGCTGGAGGAAGAGGTGGGGAAGCTCTGGAAGTGGGAGAACTGTTGCAGTCCTGTACCTATCTGACTTGAAAGGGTATGTAAAGCAGGATGTAAAACTGCTACTTATGAAGAATCAGAAATGAGAGTTTTTTATATAAGCAGGGTTAAAGTTATCCAAAACCAAATGTTCTCCTTTAGGCAAGAGATAAAACTTTGTACTAATTTTTTTTCCCTCACTGGTTAATTTGTATCTTGTTTCTACAGGAAAGTTGTATGGGAGAGGATCAACAGATGACAAAGGTCCAGTGCTTGCCTGGCTGAATGCCTTGGAGGCTTATCAACAAACTAACCAGGTATGTGCCCAAAGCATTTTCTGCTTTTACACACACAGCTGAGTCTAGCAATAAATGTTATCCAGGCCACAAACCTTTGTGAGGGAAGCCTGCTTATTCAGCTGATTGGAGGAATGATGCAATAGTACTGTAAATTCCCTGGTTTCCTAGTAGGGTTGACTTGCTGACAAGTTAGTCTTTTAGATGCTTAAGTTGTACTTCTAACAATTTTCCTTTAATGAAATATGTAGGAAGGAAAATACATAGGCAAGCATGTGGAGCAGGAGGAATAATCAAATGTGATCACTACCATGGAAAGATGTCAAATTACTTTGGCCTTTATTAAAGCTTAATATATCACTGTCCCTGAGCTCTAAGAGGAGGTTGACTTAGTTACACTAAAACTGGGAGCTTTGCTTATTTCTGTTAAAGAAAATGTGCAATCAGAAATAGCTCAGGGTGTTTGCTTTATCTTGCAAGACAAGTTCCTATTGCTTTGACAGGAATAACCAGTTCTTAGTTGCTGTCTAGGTATATAGAATATGCTAGATTGGATAGACAGGGTAGCTCTGTTCCTACTGTGGCATGCAATTCCTGTGGTTTATGTTAGTTTTCCTAGCCTGGTGACTTACCTTTGGCAACAGATTTCTGCTGTATTCCCATGCTTAAGAGGTTTAAGAACAAGTTTTTATGACTTATTTGAAGAATTTGGATTCCATCAAATGAAGAGTGGTATAAGTGCCCTCAACGTAAGCACAGTCCGAACTTTAAACCAGTTTGTGTATAATTAACAAATTCCACTGTCATAGAACTACTTTAGCTATGTCCATTTTTCTGCTTTGAATGTGACAGATGAAAATTACTGATTATTGAAGGAGTCAAGTGTTTTCACATGCTTAATCTGTTCTTGTTTTTAATTTCAAAGGAGTTTCCAGTAAATATTAGGTTTTGCCTAGAGGGTATGGAAGAATCAGGATCTGAAGGCCTCGATGAACTAATTTTTGCTCAGCGAGATGCTTTCTTTAAAGATGTGGATTATGTTTGCATTTCTGACAACTACTGGCTAGGCAAGAAGAAGCCTTGTATCACTTATGGTTTAAGAGGTATCTGCTACTACTTCATAGAGGTAAGTGCTGAAATACACTCCAAACCCATTATTATTAAACTGAATTTTCTGCAGGAGAAGAGTGCTAGCGCAAGCCTTTTCATACCAGTGCTTTTTGTCAGAAAAGATGAAACTGGTTACTTGTGTGGAATAGCTTTTCCTAATTATCTAAACATCCTTCTCTTGCTATCCTATCTGATACTTGGGTGGGTGGGATAGCTTTCAGATGTGTGAAGCAAGATAAACCAGCACCTTCACTGAAGGATTGTCTCATAGCATAGATATTTTCATCCACATACACCTTCTTATAGATGGGTGTCACATTTGTGCTTTTCCAGTCAGCTGGAACATCTCCCGTTAACCAGAACTGCTGGTAGATGATTGAGAGTGGTTTGACAAGTTCTTTTACCAGTTCCTTCAATACTTTGGGGTGGGGTGAATCCCATCTGGGCCCATAGACTTGTGGGTGGCTAATTGACATAGCAGGTCACTAACCATCTCCTCATGGATTATGGGCTTCCCTCATCTCTCCATCACCAACTTCCAGCTCAGGGAGCTGGGCATTCTGAGGACAACTGATCTTGATATTGAATACTGAGGCAAAGAAGACATTAAATACCTCTGCCTTTTCCTCATCCCCTGACACTATACTACCCTCTGCTTTGAACAAATGATGGGGACACTCTTTAACCCTTGGCCAGATCAAGTTCTAGCTGGGGTTTGACTGTTCTAGTCTCCTCCCTACATGGCAAAATCTCCGTGCTGCATCTTCATTCACTTCAATCGAACCTTCATTCACTTCAATCAGGTGGAATGTTGTGACAAAGACCTTCACTCCGGAGTTTATGGTGGTTCAGTACATGAGGCCATGACAGATCTCATTGCTCTAATGGGTAAGAAAACACAGGTTTCACTGAATGCGTTTAAAATGGGAGCAAGAACCATCCAAGTATGACTGAGTTTGCAGTGAGGGAGTGGCTAAGGGTTGTTTGCAGTAGCAGAGCAATGACCAGTGAAATGGTGCTTGCCAAGTATGCAAAGCTACTGCCTTAGATACAGGAACATGATGAAGGTCTTGCCAAGAGGTTGTCTATTTACTCTTAGCTTTCCCTAAAACCTTGCTGCAAATTTGCATGTTAATTAAATCAGCAGTCTTCTCAAATTCTGCTGTGGGTATGATGTTGAACTCTGGGAATCCTACCTTCAGACAGCTAGTGAAATGTAGCAGCAGAATTAAATACAGTAGCAAGTAAGGTCACATTTTGGATACAGGCAAATTCTTTCAAGTGCCTTCTGTGCTCAGTGGTGCATGCTCTGGAAAATAGAAGTCTGAATTTCATTGCATTTACAGAGTTTTCAGAAGGCCCAGACTTCTGTTTCCCAAGGAAAGTGTTCCCAGCAATGATGTCTTGTATTTTCTGGTTGAATACTGATATTAGGTGCTTCTTGCTTACAGGTTCCCTCCTAGACAAGAAAGGGAAAATCCTCATCCCAGGTGTTAATGAAGCAGTGGCACCTGTTACTGATGAGGAGCTGGCATTATATGAGAAGATTGATTTTGACCTGACAGAATATGCAAAGGATGTAGGAGCAGCAAGACTTCTGCATGATGCAAAGGTATGCTGCACTTCTCCTCTGCCCTGTCTAGATCAAGCTGTCTTATATTAGTAGGAGACAGAAACAAGCTTCTGTGGATGTGTGTGTAGTTAAGTAATTTATTAGGCAGAGGATTCATCTCATGTCTTCAAAATGGTGAGAATGCCTTGAAGATAATTTTACTTACTGTATGGTTGACTGCATGCTTAACGCTTTGCAGAGGAATGCTAGTGCTAGGTGCTTGAAAACTTATTCTAGGTTGTCCCATGTTTAACTCAAGCAGTCTTGACAACTCTAAATTTGCTCCTTACTCTGTACAAATAGTATTTGAAACTTGTGCGGAACTTTAGTGCTGTTCTCTTAATGCTAGATAAGAATGTTGGCAGCTTTTCAGAGGTCAGATGACAATCTACACAAAACATCTGATTTTCTACATCTCTAGGAAGTTCAGTGGGTTATCAGAAATAAAGCATTTGCTCAGAGAGGATTGCTTCTTAGGTGAGAAAAGAACTTGAAACCTAGATTTGCTGAATTCAAGGCTGACATGCTGAACATGCTCCTAGACCTGGCAAACAAGGACTGTTTTGTAATCATGAGCTAGGCAGCCCAAATCTTGGAACAATCTCAAGCTCAATAAACTCATGTGTAAAGTTAAATCTTCATCCTGGGAGCTCTCCAAATGAATGCTTTTAACAGCATTGAATCTTACAAGGTGCATGTATTTCATACTAATTTTAAAACCCTAGATGTAAATACATCTCCTGTCATAAAAAGCAGACACAGGTGTTATAAAAGGAAGTTTACATGTGCAGGTCTGTGTTCTGTCCTAGTACTGTCAGGAGACTTCAAACTTAACTCAAATAGGTATAAGTAACAATTTATATCCTCAACCTTGTCTTTACATGCTCAGGTTTATATCAACTGGGAGCACACAGGCTTCCTTGCTTAGCTTTGTCCTTTAAGTAATGGATGAATTATAGCTTGGATACAAGGAGGAGCTGACAAGCTGTTTTTTGTGATACTGAACTGAAGCTGTTCAGTCTTGGCTCAGCTGAAATTCCAGCTAAGGGACTTCTAAGCTACATACATGCAAGAAGGGCTTTAGGGCTAGGGAGAGAGGGCTGTAACTTCCAGATGAGAAGCAAATATGCTTCAGAGATTTGAACTGTGACAGCTACATTGCTTTGAGAGAAGATTGGAGGCAGGTTGTAGCTAGAAAAAACCAACTTGTAACATAAAGGACACAAAATTTCTAAGTCTCCTGCATTTCTGCAGTGAAATTCATGCTGGAAACACTGTACCTGTGTCTGCTCAAGTCAACTCAACAGCTACACTGAGTTCAGGATCCAGTATTTTGAACAGCTGTGTTCAGGGTAACAGAGGAAATGCAGCAAGTGTACCTGGAAGGCAGTGGTGGTCAGTTTAATCAACCTCGAGTTCAGGCTTTTTAATATAGCTGATGATATAAGGAAAATCACACTATAAGCCTCAGTCTGAGCAGTGGCAAGTCTTTTAGAAAATGTGAACTTGAGCAGTGTCTTGGTGATGAAGGCACCTGCCTGTCCTGAGGCAGTGAGAATTAAAGTTTTCAATGTTCCTTATAAACTGTGCTTGAGCACCTTATAAATGGTGCTTGTGTCCTTGTCAGAAGCAGACTGGTCATGTCCCATAAGTTCCAAAGAGGTAGGAGAGAGCCAGACTAGAATTGTGGAGTCTCTTAAGGTGCTGAGAACCCAGCTGTGTTATCAAAATGTGTGTTTAATGGGAGTAACAGCTTCTGAGTGGTCTTCAGCGAGCTGCATTTCTGCATAGGAAGTAGCACTATTTCTTGCAGGTTCTTTATTAGATTGAAGAAATCATTAGTTTAGGGAACTCTATCAAACTTTGTGTAACCTTGCATCTTTCTCTTTGCTTCTGCAGAGAGAGATCCTTATGCACAGGTGGAGATATCCATCCTTGTCTCTCCATGGAATTGAAGGAGCCTTCTCAGCCTCTGGTGCCAAGACTGTGATTCCTAGAAAAGTGATTGGAAAGTTCTCAATCAGGCTTGTGCCAAATATGACTCCTGAAGAAGTCACAAAGAATGTATGTTGAGATGTATTCTGCTATCAAACAAGTTTAGATAAACTTCTGTTCACCTTGCCTTGGGGGAAGAGTTTTTCTGTTTTCTAAAGCAGTTCTGTTCATTTGTTTTCTTACTGTCTTCCCTGTACTGCACCTCAACATGAGATAACTGAGGGAATCCTGTGTGGTGCCCCAGTGGACTGTAGTGGTCTGACTGCTCAGTTTCTCTAAACTCAAAAGGGCTTAGGAGTAAATGCTAACCAATTGTAGGGCACTTAGACTGCCAGAAATGCATATTCGAAAGCAGCAGTGTTTGATGTACTGGCTAATTGTTGTACAATACACTGTTAATTTGCCTAAAGAAGATATTCTGACTTCAGAGCAGAGAATCATTGGAATACTACAAAATAAGAGCAATAGGAAAAGTATTGCTGCACAGTTGTAGTCACCTGCAAGTCCCTAAGATGCTTTTAGAATATGAACTTTGCCAGTGCTCATACAAATGCTAACAGTAGATAAGATTATTCAATCTTTCTTATAGGTTGAAGACTACTTGAACAAAAAGTTTGCAGAGCTGCAGAGTCCCAACAAATTCAAAGTGTACTTAGGCCACGGTGGAAAACCCTGGGTGTCAGACTTCAACCACCCCCACTACATGGCTGGTAGGAGGGCCATGAAGACAGGTCAGTGGGTTTTTCACTTGGCATTGGTAGGATTAAAAATCTCCTGTTCCAGCACCTCAAGAAACACTGAGGAGGTCATGTTTGCTGAATATTTAGTGTTCTGTACTTGTGTCTGGTAACTTCGGCTCACTAAGTGAGGAAGCATGTCATGTGCAACCTTTAAACAGAAATCTGAGGTACAGGAAGGAAAGATAGTGGATATCAAATTCATTTCTACTCTTCTGGGACAAGTTTGTTGGTGTGGTGTTGCTTTTTTTTATACGGATGAGACTGTTGGTTCAGGTCACCTGCTAAGCGAAATTCAATGATGTTCGGTCACAGCATTCCTCTTAATCAGTTTTGCTAGATTGTATTGGGCAGCCAGAGCAACTCTAACTTGTGTTGGAGTATAGAAAGGCCTTCAGATGAATTGTTGGGTGTGTAACTGAACTCTGACAGTGACAATATTCCAGAGCTGCATCTGTGGGGAGAGGCTCCACAGTTTTGTGGCCTTTGCAGTCTTGCTCATTTGGCCAGCACCTGGTACAGATGGGTGCATGATGGCTTAAGTGAGGGCTTGTGGGGGAAAAAAATACAGACTGCAAACTGACTAGAGTATCATTTTTCTAGTTTTTGGAGTTGAACCAGACCTGACGAGGGAGGGAGGAAGCATTCCTGTTACCCTTACTTTTCAAGAAGCCACAGGCAAGAATGTCATGCTGCTTCCTGTTGGAGCTGCAGATGATGGTGCTCACTCTCAAAATGAAAAACTAAATAGGTAAGAGAATATCTATTCCTTTGTTGGGGTGACTTGGCATGTATTATGAAAAAGACCAAGAACTGAGCTTATGTTTTTGTTTAATTCTCTGAATGGCAAAGTGCCATCCTCCCCAGCAGAGAATGACTGGCTAGTTGGGTAGCTGGTTTGTAGCTGAATTGATTTCTAGATTGATACACTTGAAACCAGAAGCAGGTTTTATATTTTGGTCTCTAAGCTCAGCTACACTCTCCCCCAAGGGTGGTGTTTCTGTCTTGCCAGGGAAGATGTAGGGGCCTGGGGCATAGTGCCTGTTGCCTGCAGCAGCAATTCCAAGAGAGTTTATCATGTACATTGGACTGGTGTGGGCTTTGCAAATAGGACCTCTGCTAGAAATAGAGCTAAGTGAAGACACTGCTAAAGGAAACTCTCTTCTTTGCAGGTACAACTACATCCAGGGGGTGAAGTTGCTTGGTGCATACCTCCATGAAGTTTCCCAGCTGAAGGACTAAGTTAGATACCTCACCTTCTTGTCTGTGGATCAGAAGTCTGAATTTTCTTGCGAAATGTGATCAATTGCTAAGTCTTACATGGCTCCCCTTTTCTACCAACACTCCACTGCTTTGGTGGGGGAGAGGGAAAGGGGCAGTTCCACTTGACAAAGAACACGATACACCAAAAATACTTCTCTAAATGGTTACTTTATATGAACAGACTATTCCTTAACTGGTCAGCAGTCCTGAACTGCATCTTCATCCCTCTGTTCAGTTTGCTGTATTCTTCTATTTTTCCTGTAAATGAAGAGGAATGGTTTACTCTCAGTTTAGGCAGCCACAGCAGTGGCAGAACTTCCAGCCAATTTAAGGTTCTTATTCCTGGATATGTCCTGGAAACAAGTAGTCAAGCTTATGGGCTGACACTGGAATCTGCTCAAGCTGTACTGAGACATCAGTCTTTGCTGACTGAGTGATTTGGAAGAGCAGTTTGTCTCTTATGGTTGATGCCTGCCTGCAAGTTTCAATTTACAGGGAATCAGGCTGTAACAAATTTCACTGTGGTAGTGACTACTGGCCATTTTTGTAAAGCTGCCTTTGTACTACCAAAAAAGAATAATAAATAATCTTGCTGTAGTTTGGCTCTTGGTCTCCAAGATTTAAATGATGGCTTAGGTGGGAAAGCAACTTTGGGAACTTGGGAGGGACACTTCTGTGGCTATAAAGGCAGATGAGCAACATGGCTACACAGGCCATATCTTGTAATAATCCAAATTTTTATTCCTGGGCTCTGGCTCTGTAAGGATTTGTTGACTTGAAGCCAATGTTGCAAACTCCAGCTCTCCTGTGAGAAAAAGAGCTGAAAATGTTTTATTTAGGCTCTGTAAACCAGGTCATCACACTGTAGCACAAATGATAATACTGTAAGGGAGTGAGTGGAATTTGTAGGCATAAACAGGGAGAGAAGAGCTCACTTGTTGCAACTACTACTGCCATCCAACTTCAAGCTGTCTACTAGATCCATTAAACTCCAATACTTTTATGTCAAAAAACTCCAGAAAAGAAAAAAACCTCTTAAATGATTGCTATCTGAACTGGATTGGGCTCCCTGCTTCTGAATTACCTGATCAGCACTGGCAGCCTAAAGTAGGTAAATATTTCAAGCGATAGTGCTTTACTCTGAAAGCAAATGCATTACTGGTACAGTCCTGTGTCCTGACACAGGTCAGCAGCATGGGATGGTTCCTCCTTTGAAGGATAGAAGGTAGGAATGTCTTCTCTACCTGGTTTTCACTGTTGCTTGATCTGGAGACTTAATGGTGGAGAGCTGTTGGGCTAGGGAGTCTTCTGGTGTCACTGAAGCTTGTTTTGGTTTTTTTTGGTTTGTCATTGAAATTGATGGCTGGAGATAAACTGGTACCATTAACCCTTGCACTTGCAGCTGAGTGCAGTCGGGCCAGCCTGTGTCAGTTCTTGTGAGCACTGAACACAAACACTGGGGAGCGAATGTTTATTTTGTTGTGAACTATGTTCAGAAACTGTGTGTAGTTGTTCTGTTGCATTTGTAACAAATTCCTTGAGAATCAGTTAATTGGCTCAAGCTCTGTGCTGCAGACACTGTATCAGATCCTATACTTGCTGAGTGAGTGCAGCATGGCAGAATTTTGAAGGAGGCCCAAACAGAAGAAAGGGTGTCAAGGGGTTTGTAGAAAAGGCTGAGAAGCAGATACTGTTGAATATACAGCAGAAATATTTTGGTATGGGGAGAGTGCCAGAACCCTGTGATAAAACTAAAATGGATCTTTGGCCCAAGCAACCTGCAGGGGCCTATTTAAGCCCCTAGGAGTAGGTTGCTAAAGTAATCAGTACTTAATGAGATTTAATGGGACTTCAGATTTGTTTAGATGAATAATTCTAAAATGATTCAGAAATCATCAGTATCTGTTAGGTTGCTACAATGGGGCTTGCTGTAGCTGTAAGCTCTCTTGTCCCTGCAGAAGGTGACCACAAAAGCAGTAGTATAAGGAAAGTGGTACTCAGTGAACAAGGCAGGCAGGAGGGGATTAGTGGTGCCAGCTTATTTCTGTGGCCTGTGTGCTTCAGCCCTGGCATCCATGAATGCTTGTGCATGGTGTTAAGAGTTTGCTTAGCCCGAGTTGTTTGAATAACAGCACTGTTGTACAACACGGAAGTGTCTGACATGACAAATTGTGAGCTGATCACAAAAAACAAAATGCAATAAGCCCAAAGCTGGACTCCCCTGTCTGCTGGGTGTGCAGAGGCCACTTGGCACTTCCCACACAGAACTTCACAGCATTTACCTGTTGAGTTTGAAATGGGGAGATCTCTTGATCAGTGGCATGTGGCTGTCAGCAAGTCTAGTTTGCTTATACTTCTGGTTCTCCCACTCCAAGAAGGGAGAAAGATCTACAACATGGATTTTACGACTACTTGTTCTCAGGATGCATCTACTGCAAAACTGAGACTGTGGACTTGTGCCCTCATTGCTCACTGGATTGCTTGTGTCTTAGTAAAATCCATGGCAATGTATCTTGACATGGAATATGCACTTAGAAGAGCAGCTGGTGTTATTACAGGCTATTATCCCTAAAAAACCCCTAAGTGCCATTTAAAATGTGATTTTTTTTTTTTTTTTGTGTTCTGGGAAGCACAAGCATGCACATTAAAACACAGCTCTGGTTCTCAAATATGATGCAATACATTTTAGACTCATCCAGTGCAATGTTTCCTAATTTGAAACTGCTTTTAACTTGCAAAACAGATTTTGGTTTACCATAATGAGCTTGGATGCACTAACTTATTGGAGTAATACCAATATTGCCGGTGGGATGTGCCTTGGCTTGTCTGACCCCTGTGTCTGAGCTTAATAGCAGCAATTGTGGTGCTCAACCCCAAGAGACACTGACAACTCACGTGGCAGTAAGTCCAGACCTGCCAGGCTCTGGAGGTGGTGGTGGTCTCTGCCTGAGACACTTAAGATGAATGGTGGAGGAAAAAGGAGGAGTCCTGGAGGAGGGTTATATCCAGAGTTTATTCCTGGCCCACAGGCATCTGAATCTTGCAACAGCTCCTGCAGGACTCTATCTCTTAACAGCTTCTTGATGGTTCCCAACTGACCGAACACATGGCTTGCTTGCCCTCTTAACCCTGGGGGAGAGGGGAAGGGGAGGGGTTGCAAACCCACCAAGCCAGTGAGGAAGGGGATGATACACATCTGGGTGTGGGGCCCCTTTGGGGAGAAGCCTAAAATTCTGTGTCATCCCACTGCTACACTAAATCAAAACTTGAAGAACTTCAGCTCTTCAGCTTGAAGAACTGCATTGAAGCAGTGTGAAGAGTGGAGATAACATAGAGCTAATACAGATAAAGTATTCCAGTTTGTTCATGTTTAAACTATTAGCTCAAAAACACAACTACTTTTTCAGTGTTATCTGAACTCATTCAATTAAAATATAATAATGTGTTATATGCATATGTATGCATTGACATTATGAGGTGTCAATCTGAATAAATTGCCTTCCTGATGATAATGAAGTTATGCAGGGGATTTAAGTCACTCTTCAGAGAATCTTTGTAGGCTACCCAGGAAAGTTTAGTGGGTAATTTTGTTTCTAGTCCCTTGCTAGCTTCATCATACCATTTTACATGATGAGGTTAGATTATAACAAGCCCTGAATGCTGAGACATATTTTTCTAGTACTTTTAAATATTCATTTTCTATTAATTTTGCATACCCTTAGTGATTCTGAGATTTCTTGAGGAAAACTTAACATGCATGCTAATGAAATAGGCCTGCTGGTGCTCAAGCAGCAGTCTGCAGTGTTCTTCTCTCTGTGTAGGCTTTTCATTCTCAGTCATGGAAAGGCAGCTCTTGGGCCTCTTACGTTTCTGCCCTTTAGATTGACAAATGCAATAACAACCACAGCTGAGCATCTTTTTTTGTCACTTTTACTGTGCTCTACTTGCCTTTGGAAAGGCAGCTGTCCTGTGTAATTCCACTGGGATAACCACCATGGAGTCACCCTTCAGGCTCTCTGTATGTACTGGGGTTGTGTGGAAGGCTCTGCTCAGGGCAGGACTATGGGAGTGGCTGCTGTGAGGAGCTGCCAGAAGCTTCCATGTCTGACAGAGCCAATGCCAGACAGCTCCAAGACAGGCTCACCACTGGCCAAGGCTGAGCCCATCAGTGACAGTGGTAGAGCGTTTGGGACAGCATATTTAAGAAGGGAAAAAGTTACTGCACAGAAGCAATTGCAGCCAGAGAAGAGAGGAGTGAGAATATGTGAGAGAAACAGCCCTGTGGACACCAAGGTCAGTGATGGAGGGGGAGGAGGTGCTCCAGGTGCCTGAGCTGAGTTTCTTCTGCAGCCCTTGGTGCACCCCATGATGAGACAGGCTGTGCTCCTCAGCCCACAGAGAACCAACATGTGATGAGCTGTCTCCCTGCACCTCTGGCATAAAGGAGGTAGAGAGCTGGGAATCAGGTTAGGCCTGGGAAGGAAGAAGGGGTGAGAGGAAGATGTTTCACAGATTTCTTTTATTTCTCATTATCATACATGGATTATGATTGGTTATAAATTATTTTATCCAAGTTGAGTCTGTTTTGCCCATGATGGTACTCTGTGAGTAATCTCTCCCTGCCCTTATCTCAGCCCATGGCTCTTTCATTATGTTTTCTCTCCACTATCCAGGTGAGGAATGGAGCAATAGAGCAGTGTTGGTGGCCACTTGGAGTCCAGCCAGAGTCAATCCCTCATGCTGTTGCAACAGTGCACAAATTTGACCCACTGCACAAAATGCCAAAATGTTTGAAAGTGAAGTATATTCAGTCATTCAGTCATTCTCAGAAAATCTTCTAGAGATGCTTCTGTGTTGGCTGTTGCTTGTGAAACTGTGTGCCCCACAGTTGTCCGTCACAGTCTGTATTGAAAGAGCTTTCCTAAAGTTGAAGTGTTGTTCATAAGCAATGTGTATGAATAGTATTTAAGGTAGGGTCCTTGGAAGGCTGCTGCTACTGCCTATGTGTGAATACAAGTGAAAACATGCGTAAAAATGCTAAATATATTCATGTAAAGGTGAATCTTTGGAGCCCTGTTCCCTTGCTGTTTTGGACAGAGTAAATTAATGGAATTGCAAATACGCTGTTAATCTATGCAAAATTGTGGCCAATTCCTGAATTCCAAGATAGATGCTAAGATATGTGATGAAATTAAATAGGATGTTTCTGAAATACTTAGTGGATTTAATGTTGGTGTAGTGAATAGTGGAGTCAATGTTAGATATGAGAATAAATGCTGTGTTGCCTTGGACTGTTTTAAATGCATGTAGGTAGAATTTTGAGATTCTGCTCCTTAATTTCAAGAATATCTATTAAACTCTTCCTTAGACTTGTAGAAAGAAACAATATAACTAAAGTAAGTGCTAAAGTAGTAAAATGGCTGCAAATTACTTTTGAACACTAGAGTGCTATAAAATATCTATTTATTTATTTGTAAATATGTCTTGATAAGGTGTTGGTTTAGACTATCTTGCTGTATTAGTAATGGGTTGGCAACTTTTTCTCTTCCATATTCAACTGTTTAGCATTACATCATTAGAAACCTTTTAAACATAAAAATTATGTTTCTTTTGATGGATTGTTAGTAGTACAGGCAGACTACAGAATACCTGCCCTTTGCTGCCTCTGCTGTTGCTGCTGTTTCTGCTCCCCTACTCCTATTTTTCCTAGCCATTCACATGAGGAGAACCCATGAAGCTTCCTAGGAATATTACCAGGCTTTTGCCGTATAATGTGTTAGTTACATGTTGACTGGATTGAGTCTTTTCTGCTTTGCGTATAAAAACTGCAGTTCTAATTCTAACATGGGAGCTGCTAGGAGGAAATGACCTTCAATTTTATTCTATAGTTGCCTCTGCAATAGTTTTCAGTTTTTGAAAGTCAGTATACCCTTATAATAACACTAAACAGAGTGGGAGAAAGGTAACTTTTTGTTTCCAAATTCCTCTCCCTTAACCTCTTCACTATTTGAGTGAATAGCAACCAGTAAAAATTTGGGCAGAGGAGCAGCTATATCTGCAAATCCATTGGAACATAGTACTTTTAAATTTGTGGAACTGCCAGAAGTTAAAAGCATCAGAAAAAATGAATTGGAGATTGTTCCAGGCATATCTCTTTAGGTTTTTCTATTGTCTTGAACACTTAGCTGCAGAACTGTAGTTCAAAGCTGCAAGAATACAATAGGAATTCAAAATACAGTAGAGTCTGCATGTCATTTTTGGGAAATGGTTGTCAAACAGAGAATTAACACAAAGAAAGCAAAAGATTTATTTCTGCACAGCTTTAAATCTTGTTAATATTCCGAAAATATCTTGTAATGTGTTGCCAACCCTATCCTAAACTTTTGTACAAGGAGACACAGTGCTGCTTGTGATTATTTTACCGCAGTTTTAATTCTGACCAGATGGGTTCAGGAATACAAATCAAGAAGAGAGGAGACTGCATCAGGAGCTGAGGCATACAGGGCTACCGATTCTGTTGCCTGGCAACAGAATTTCAGTATATAGTTGTGAATAAAGATACTTTGAATGTGGAAAGGCTTGGAAGAGACACAGGTAGAAGGGCAGGTCTCTGAAATGAACTAAAGGGCTTCATGAGAGAGGTAAAAGTGAATGTATAAATACATGTTCCTGGAGAATAGAGCACCAGAATTCATTAGCTTCCAGTCTTTAGTCTGCTAATATTCCTTTGCACTTATCTGGAAATGATATTTAATGGAATTTGGCTGGTTATGAATTTAAAGTTTGTAGAACTGCATATAATTTTTGGAAGCTTTTCTTGGAGCTGTCTGCCACTCATAGGTGAAATTATATACCTCGAGACCAGTTCAGAAATAACTTTTTAAGTTCATATGAGTTTTGAGGAAGAGATTTGAGAAATAGCATAATAAAATCTTGGTTTTAACTGCAGGTAAGTTCATGCATTGACTGGTTTAAAATAGAAATAGATTAAAATGTACCAAACACATCTGGGTGGGTTTTTTCCCCATGGAAAATTGGAGCACCAGATTAACTGAGTGTTAAATGCATAGAAAACTATGCTGTATTACATCGCCCACTGTGTGAAAGTGTTCCTGTAGGACATGACAGGTAATTGAGTCATCAACATAAAATATTAATAATTAAGATTATACATTTCATTTTTTTAATGTGCTGTAGTTCCACATCTATCTATGTGCAAATATGACACAGATTTACTGGGACACAGCAGTCACCTTGAAGCTGTGCTCAGTAGCAGCTGATTAGCATTATCTGTTCCAAATGTAAAATAAGTTCAGCTTCTCTGACCTCATTAGAGGGAGCTGAGAGTGCCTCAGTAATGAACGCTCATCTAGCTTCTTCCAATAATTTGATTTATATGGAAGAAAGTTTTAATGACACATTCCCTGCCACCACTAATAGGCCAGCAGTCCTTACGGATGTAGAAGGAAGATTCTGAATACAATTAGGCTTAGCAGTAAAAATTAAAAAGGGGACTCAAGTAGAAAAATATTATTTTTTTCACTAGCACAGTCTGTAATACAGCTGTTTTTTCACACACTTGTATTCATATACATCAACACAGAAATAAGCGTAATGCATCCAGAAGTGTTTGATAATCTGTAAACTTAGATGCATGCACCTGTTTGTTTTTGAATTTGAATTACTAGAGTCTATGCCCATCAAAAATTGTCATCATTCTGGCACACTATTAGTTTTATTTTCCATTGCTGAATAGAAAGAATTTAGTTGATAAAATGATAAAGTGGTCTGTGAAGTTGAGAGGCTGGTTCTTTAAGTCTGGGTCTAAATCAACAGTAGAGGATGTAGTGAATTGAAATAGTGAAATATTCAGAAACTTGTTTGCTTTATAATAGAGCACAATGGTAAATTTTAATTTCACACACTTTGCATAAAATTATAATGCAAAAATACAGATTGCAATCAGTCTGTTCCAAATATAATCTTATCTCTGTTGATAGAAATTAATGTCATCCTGAGTCCTTTAAACCCATCAAGTTAATCTGCAACTCAAAACTAACAAACAGCAAAATGGTATCTGTAGTCTTTGTTTAGGGAGAATTGGTTACTTCAGGAAATACAGGTATATTGGCAAATGATGCATGAGTTTATAAGCTTGGCCTGTCACTCATTTTTCACAGATGTATCAATAGTCAGAGTTTCCAAGATGGGAGAAGCTAAGAGCAACTTAGATCTTACCATTAGCAAAGGAACACACCAAATACCAAGAAGCCTGCTCCCCAACCCCCTTATTTCAGTACTTGAAGTGTCATATGTCACATGGATAACATCCATTTATCTTTCAGTTTAAAGATCAAAAATTCTCTTTGTGTTTTTGCAGTGCTCTGAATTTGAGAGCTTGATCCTGCTAAATCTGTTAGTCAGTTTAGAGCCCAATTACGAGTCACAGGAACAAATGAAAACTTCAGATAAGATGACACCATGCTGAGATAATTCAAAAGCAATCAGTCACAGTACTTTAGGCTTTTTTTTTTCCTTGAAATGTGGCTCTTTGAAAACTATTTATGAGGAAAAAAGAAAGGCACTCTTTTTTTTCCCCCTTTACTTGCAGAGTTCACCTAAAGCCTCAACTGTGTGAGATGCATTATCTTTCTAATATCTCCACAGAGCATTTTCCTCCCTCCCAGGTAAAATAGAGCAAGTCTAGGTGGATAAAAGACATGTTTACTTGTGGCTGGGAAGACTGCACACAGATGAAGGATCTGACATCTCTGACAGCTGTGTATTCAGCTGAGATTGCTCACAAGGTACTAAATGGATGGTTTGGACTCTTAAAATCTGTCATATTCCAGAGTTACATTTTTCACTATGACTGCTTCATGTAATATCTGCTCTGGAAATGGACATATATGTTGCCTCTAGCAATATTTTCAGTAAAAACTTTTCCTTTACCCTAGTAGTGAATGATCAGATAGGTAAAAGCAGCCTTGCTACAAGTGGGGAAACTGAGGCTGACATTATAAACACATTCGTAATTCTCTAAATATGCCAGAAACTGGGTTCCTTTTGTGGTGGCATTATCTTCAGTCCCCTGTACTGAATTACCAGTGAGGTGGGGTTGTGTATGTTCCTCAGATAGCTTTTTGTTGTGGGAATATCCTTGCCCAGCCAGTTTCCCTGTAGGTACTAACATGAAAACAAACTATCCTAAACTCTATAGCCTTAATGAGGAAAGGCACCATGGGAAAGTAGGGGGACATCAAAACATGGGTTTTTGGTTCCCGTGTGCTTTTCTATAATCTAAGATATTGACTTCTGGAATAAGAAATAAAAATAAAAAAAGGCTACTTTTTTTTTTTTTTTTTGTATTCTAGTTAGGAGGCATAACAAAGAACACAGTTATTGTGGGTTTTCCATATCGAAAAGAAATGAAAAAAATGCTATGTCTAAATTTTATGTGTTTACTTATGGGCAGTTTCTATGCAATTGCATGTCATATTAGATTGAGATTTACTGTTGAACTTCACTTAAAGATATTTCCCAGCCTAAATGATTGTGTGATAAAAGGATATCCAGCTCTATCACTGACTATATCTGTCCAGCACAGGGGAAGCAGTCAAAGAATACAATGGGGTTGCACAAATAAATGAGAAACAAAAGCAATGGGGGTGTCAGACTGGTGAGGTTTGTGATTAAGAGTCAGAGTTTGAAAACCTGGTGTGGTTTGTTTGGGCTGCCCAACAGCACCATAGAACTAGGGAGGGCTTTGGATGATGATCAGTTTGGAATGAGTCTTTGGAATGTTTGGGGAGCGTGGAGCAGTGCCTGTAGCAAAGCCCTGGATGTGGTTCCTTGCTGTCTATCACCAGCTCCGCAAGCCAAGGCAGCAAGCTGAGTGCTGCCCTAAAGCTCAACCTGGCATGGAGTGCACAGCCCAGCACCTTCTCTCTAAGGTAGGTGCTGATAACCTTCTGTTTTAGGGGCCTGGTCAGGAAACTCTCACTAAAAATAATTGAAACTAAAGCCTGTGATAGTGTTGCTCATCTGGAGCACCGAGTGTCTCGTGACTCAAGCACATATCCAGGCAATATGTATCCACGATGCCATTCCCTCCCCAGCCTTCCCCTTTCCCATCTTGTAGGAGGGAGTACGTGGGGTGTTGCAAATGGGGAGAAGATGCTTTTCTTCCTGGTCAAGCTGTGCTCTGCTCAAAGACTGGCTTCCAGGCATGTGGACAGGAGCACGTGGTGGAACTGCTCTTCTAACAGCTGTTTGTGCACTTGACATTTCATAGCTAATACTTAAATGCATTCTTTAGATATTGCTATGGGACTTCCCCTCTTTCTCTATTTTAGTTCACAGTAAAACTTAATTCCCTCTGAAGTGCAGTGAGTGATGGGGTACAAACTTTATGCATCTTCATGAACTATCTCAAATATTTCAACTAAAATTTCATAATTTAAATAAGTATTTAGGCACTCAGGGTGTGGATTTAATGGCTTATATCCAAACCAGTGGTTTGCAGAACTGTCATTTTCTTGGAAGTTAGAAGCTTTAAAAAAAATTAGTTCTAAGTGTTTGATTTTCTATAGTACTAAAAATGAAAAGCCATCATTGCCTTTTAAGCCATGTCAAAGCACATGCTACAGTTTTGTTGAAAGGGCTTTGAATATATGACAAACTTCTCTGCTTGAAAAGACTGTAACAAAGAGAGCAAAAATACCCTGTCTGTAGGGAAAGAGTGGAATGAGTAGAGAACTACTTTCCAGAGAAGTCGTAATTAAGTTTATAGCAACTCAGTTAAAGATTCTGATCCACCAGTTGTGCATCTACCTCAGTTATTAGCAGGCTCAGTGCCTGCGTGCAGGTGTTTAATTAAGATGTTCAGATATGAACCAGTTGTCTGACCAAATGCTCCAGTCTTGTAATTATCTGTCTGTCTGTTTTTGTTGAGGTGCTGTTGCATTTTCCACGAGAAGGCCCATGGCTGGCACGAGGTGCACAATGTGTGAGTGGTGCAGAGCCCCGGTCCAATGGGCATTTCCTCTGCTGATGAAGGTGCTGTACCCTTGGTATAGGCATTGGCACTTCGATACAGGAGATGTGCTATGAAATAATAGGATGCTATTTCATTTGTGTGTTTTCACATTTTCAAATAACAAGAGACAGAGCCAGTGATGCTTTCCCCCCCCTTTATCCTATTATTTTTTCTGTCAATGGAATATTGCTCCTAATAGCATATTTCTTACGTATTTGCTCACTCAAACTTAGGATTGTAATTATTTAAGATACCCTATTAATTATGGTAACAATTAAAGCATGCTAATTCTGCTGAAGTGCCAATGAAGTGAAGGTACCATCACTTTGTAATCAAGCGAGGGTGCTACACTTTGCCCTGAGGTAGTAATAGAAAGACAAAGTAGGAGACCATCTCTGCCCTAGATTGTTTAGAGAAGAGAAGAGAAACAGAGCCTGTGATGCTTTCCCTTCCCCCTATCCTATTATTTAATTTCTGCTCTTATTTTCCTTTAATCAGTCTATTTCCTCCTGCTTAAACACTTAGTGTATCCCAAAGAGGATATTCAACCAAAGTATTTAAGTTGGTTCTTTTATTTCTTGTAGTTAATAAGCTACCATCAAAGAGTGTCTTTATTAAACAGATAAACCTGCCTACATTTAAAGTAGCTCACATTCCTCCTTAAGGACCTCACAGTCACAAAAGCTGTGCAGTGTTATTGTGAGGCAGTATTATTGTGAGTGTGTGTATAGAGATTCATGTATGTGTAAACAATGGGTTCTTTTATTTTTCAGATATTTAAGCTCAAGAAAGCTTATAGTTGAGCTATTTTTTTTTCCATTTAAGCTTAAAAGAGCTTGTGTATGTCAAGAGAAGAACCTCTGCTTGCTTTTGGCCTTCTCCCAAATACACTTCAATGACAGGGGGACTGCAGTGGAAAAATACTCCTAAGCCTTTCTTGAGAGGCCGTGGCTGCTGGGACACCCAGCTGAGATGCAGAAATCAGCGAAGTGTCAAACTGAGTTAACTTTGTGGTGCTCTGGACATGTGCCTTGAAGGACACCGTGTGCATCACCACCTCAGTGACTCGTGCCCTGACTGCCAATTCCTGGACCTCACAGAAAGGTGAGAGGAGGCAGTAGGAAGAGCTCCATAAACATAGTGCTGCACAGTTAGTGTCAGCTTTACTCTGTGAGCCCAAAAAGCCAGTCTCTGGTGTGTCTGTTTGGAAATGACTATGAGTTATCAGCTGAATAAAAGCCTCACCTGCAAGGAGGGCATTAATCATCCCTAAGGAACACCTGTGCTATTTGGCTGAGAAAAGCTGTCTGAAGGATATCAAGATGGGAATAACCTCTTGCCATCATTTCAGTGTGATTAATATCTGAAAAAAAGTTATTTATTAAGCCAAATGAATTTACAATGTTGCTTTTGGAAAAAATAGGACAGTCCCCTATCTCAGCACTCAGAGCAGTGTACTGGAATTGGCACTGGACAAGAACTTGTTTGTTTTTCTTATCACTTGCAGCCTGCGTGCTTGGAGCTCTGGGTGCAGAGAGGTTGCTGAATGAGCCACCAGGTGGTGAGAGGGCTCCATTTTATTGCTCTTCCTCCACACAGTACCTCAGATCTCTGTGGCCCTGCTCCTGGAAGGTGCTGAGCATCATTACTCTGTACAGAGGACAGTCTGCAGCCACCTATCCTTGTGAAGCATCTTCTGCCTGGGTAAGGAGACCTTTTCTAAGTCAATGTCCTTCCACTGACATACCCAGGTGTGATTATGGACATCCAGGTAACACCTACTAAGTCAGGATCTTGGGGATCTTTTCCTCTCTACCAGCACTCTCACTCCACTGTTGACAAGGTCTCACTGTGGGCAATATTATTTGTGTTTTGGTGTCAGTTGTGATTATCTTGAAGGATGGTGGCTGAGAAAATACCCTTCTAACTGCAGTGTGAAGTGGGAAGGAGCCAAGAGGTGGAAGAGCTTGCTGCTGCTACTGCACGGGGAAGTAGAAATACCTGTAGAGGAGGGAAATTCAGGGAATTGTGTGAAAGGGCCTCTCCATTCCACACCAATACTTTTGGGATGCAATGATAAGTTATATTTGGAGAGTATATTGAAAAATGACTGCAAGAATAACCTGCAATAATAACCAGGTACCACTGGTTATGACATGACAATAACATTTCTGCTTTTCTGCACTATGCTTTCAAGAAATGAAAAATAGCTGTCTTGATCTAGAGATAGCTGCTTATAGAGTGACAGGAAGCATTGAAAACCATCATATCATTTTTCTGTCAATGAAATATTGCTCCTAAATAGTATATTTCTTACATATCTGCTCACTCAAACTTAGGATTGTAATTATTTAAGATACCCTATTAATTATGGTAACAATTAAAGCATGCTAATTCTGCTGAAGTGCCAATGAAGTGAAGGTACCATCACTTTGTAATCAAGTGAGGGTGCTACACTTTGCCCTGAGGTAGTAATAGAAAGACAAAGTAGGGGACCATCTCTGCCCTAGATTGTTTAGATTTTCAAATAACAAGAGAAACAGAGCCCGTGATGCTTTCCCCTCTCCCTATCCTATTGTTTCAGTTCTGATCTTATTTTCCTTTAATCAGTCTATTTCCTCCTGCTTAAACACTTAGTGTATCCCAAAGAGGATATTCAACCAAAGTATTCAAGTTGGTTCTTTCATTTCTTGTAGTTAACAAGATTGTTTTTATCAAACAGATATACCTGCCTACATTTAAAAATCCTTGTAAACAATGTTGGCAATGTTTATGATATCCCATAAATAGAATAAGGACCGTAACAAAACAAATCTCTTACATCGTGGACCTTAAACCTTGTTCCTAGTTAGAGGTCGTAAAATAAGGGGCAATTAGCAATGAAATACTAAGCTATAAAGTAATAATAGCTTTTTTCCCATGATAGTATAGTTCCTCAGTAGTATTATGTGATAAACAGACAAACAGTTGAATGGATCTACTAGATACAATAGATCTATTTTTTAATCTCACTTATACTATTCTAACCCAGGAATAACTCCAGTGTGAAACACTTAAAGCTAAGGTAAATGAAGGCAGGATTCATGTAAAAATAGAATTATTTTAAATAAATTAAAACAACATTCCCCCCAAACATTGCATGTCATTTGCAAATAAGGTTTAACATATTAATCAAGTGGAGAACAAAATGAAAGGTCTTTGTAAGGCTCTGAGACAGGACCTTATTACTTATTACCTTATTATGCTTATTACTGAATTTGACCATGTCAATAGAGGTTCTTTCAAAACGGCCAGAGGACTTTAAGAGTAGAAATTTGTATGCAGACACAAGCACCTTAAACATACTACAAGTTCAGCAGTTCTCCCTTCTGCTATGCGAGATGTGGCAGCAAGAAGATGGTGAGGCTAGCGACATCTCAGTACAAATACTGCATTTCCCACAGTTCTTTCCTACAAACCTTTTTGCCATGAAAAGTACAAGAGCCAGCAGAGCTGTCTTTCCAGGAAGAATATTTTTACACCCATGTTTATCTGATTGCAAACCAATTAGCAGAAGATTTTCTTAGGTAAATAGTGGATTACTCCTCCTCACTGGGCACAAAGGGCAATACTACTTGCTAGGAGAAGGACTTTGCCTTAACAGAAGTGTATCCTTTTCACCCCACTTTTCAAGACAAAGCAAAATCCACTCATTTTCTCTCATTCCTCCAACATGCTACAGTAAAGCAGCAACACTTACCAGCAATGTTAAAGTGCTTTCTGGCAGTGGGATTCCTGTTTGGAATTCAGGAGGAAAAAGGAAATGAGAAAATTTCTCATGACTTGATGTATTATTGATTTGGCTATCCTGATTTGATTATTGTATGATAGAGAGGCAGAAGTGAGCATCTAAACCCAAAATTAATCTTTAACTTAAAACTATCTCTTCATTAACTGCAGAACTTACCAGTAAAATTGAGATAAAATGCCCCTGTTCTGCAGGTGAAAGAGGAGACCTTTCCAGTTCAGGCTCTCATCATCAGCAACAAAGGCAGCTGCAAAGAGCACCTAGAGATAAGGATGTTATTTTAAAATATCATCTGTATTACAGCAAAACAGAATTGATTAACAGGGTCTCACTTTTTTCACTACAGGGTTGGCTTGAGCATGGGCAGGGCTGGTCATTGCTGCTTTCCAAAACACCATTCAGGCGATTGATATTGCAACACATTAAGAGCTGACTGCTGGAATAGAAATTGGGTGTTGCAATGTCACCTGCCAGCAAGGGCACATCTTGCCTGTGCTTCCCACCAGATATTTTTATTGCTGTTAGACAGTCTATGGATTTGGGTGGTACTTCTTTAGTAATCTTCAAATGCAGTCAGGTGCTGTGAGCTGGCATTCATTCCCCTGCAGGTGTCTGGATCACCGCAGCTCCTGGTCCTTACAACAACAGCGGCCGCACGTGATCAGGGCTGGGCTTGAGAACTGCCGTGTGAAGAGTTGTCATCCTCCTCCTCCTCCAAGGGTCTCACTGAACTGGAGAGGTGATGGTGCCTTGATTGCCTGCTTCTACCAAAGGTATGCCACTTATCAATGAGTATTGTTAAAGGAAGTTAAATAATAAGCCTATTATCTCAGTTACTTTTCTTGATGGTGATTGCTTAGAGGGAATGTTCCTTTCAATGGAGTCCACCATTGATTTGGTAAATTAGTTCCTACTGCTATAAACATCTTTATCTCCTTTCATGTCAAATGTACTTTGTTATCTGCAAACCAGATGAGTCCTGACTGTTTTTCTCTGGGATATTTGCAACCCAATGTTCAGTTTTCATTGGCACCCTCCTCCCTGCCCCCACCTGAAACGCTGGGTCTCAGGGCAGGAAGCTCATGAAGCACATGCTTCAGGAGAGACAAGGAGGCCTTCAAAGCATGTTCAGGAGCTTCTTCTCAAATGCTTGTAAATTGAGTTGATATTTCATCAAGGAATCATCCTAGTTAAAGAATCAACTTGTTAAATTTCTTGTTAAATCACCAGAGAAAAACACTAAGTTTGTTTTTAACAGTGCTTAACGACATGGGAGGAAGCGAGACAAAGTGTTCTTACTACTAAGGAACAAAGGAAGAGAAAGTGCACAACTGACTGTCATACATTATTTCTAAAAATAGGCATTCTACATTTTTCTAGAGAGCAGCAACTGCTCCTTTGAATGACATCTAATAAAATACACTTGACATTGAACACTGAAGTCTTTGTTTGATATCTCCCCCCGACTTTATCATTCTTTCAAATCATTTTTCCCCTCCTCATGACACTGAGATATTTCAGCCTTGCCTGAAATTTTTCTCCAGCTTTATTAAACCGACTCCCTTTTTGACATGAGCTGTTGTAGTTGCCATCCAAATGCTCCTGAGCAGCACTTTGTGTATTAGTAGTGCATTAACATGAAGTTCCACTAGCTACTCCCCTCCCTTGCTCCTTCTACTACAGCAAAACATAGCTGTTACCTGATTTCTTGTTTGAATTATTAATATTTTGTGTGCTCTGCTACTTTGTATCTCCTCACATTCATTTTCCAAACTTTGCCACTGTTCCTTACTCGTATGAGACAAAGTATTTTTGTGATATTCTATGATCTTTTCTTGAAGTTTGGTCTGTTCCGAAAATATCACAGAATAATTCCAAATTTCCCTAGGATATTTTGCTTGGTTGGTCGGGGTTTTTTTCCTTCACAGAATTTTAGCTTCCTTGTTTCATTTTCTTAAACAGTTAAATGCTAATGAAATATGACAAAGACATACGTCTCTTGTCTGCATCTTTCCAGGTCATTTGCACGTAACTGAGACAAAGAGAGAAAGATATCAGCACCATAGCACACATCCTCTGTAAAAGCAAGCAGCCCTTTTGTGCTTCTGACATTTAAAAGGTATGTATTTATTCAAGTCACCACGAGGTAACTTATATATATATAAATATACTAATTTTTCTAATGTGAAAATGCATAGAATACAGCAATATCAAGGATTTGACTAGAAGGAGGGGAAATAATGTGTGATGGAGACACTGATATTTAAATCCACTGCATGAGCTTGGTGCCTCTAGCAGCCATGTTCTGACCTCTGCTATGATACTCCTTGTTCGAGCGTGGCATAACCAAAAGATCTATTTTTTACATAAGTGAACTTGAGAAGCCTGTCTAGTTTTCTACAGTAAGGTTAAATGAGCGTGCATTCAGTACCTCTGTTGTAAAGGTTTTCCAAACTGAGGTTTGGAATTTGCAAGGTAGAAAAACGAGTGAAATACGTGTGAAACTGAGGCATCCAGGCAGCTTTGTGGTAAAGGAAGATCATGTCCCTGATGTCTCTTTAGACAAATAGCTGATTGAAATCCTGGGATCTCTTGACTGTGGCAAAACTAGGTTTCATCCCACCTTCAGATGAGAGCGCCCCGTACCATTCCTATTTCTATCACTTTCTTCTGGGAGTGCAGTGCCTTGCACTTTTCCAGAGCCCCTCACAAACACACCCATCATGGTCCTGTCCTCTCCTCAGCTCACATGGGAACCAGCTCCCTCTGCAAGACCCAGCTCCCAGGTGAAATACACTTTATCAGCCAAAAGCACCAGTCTGAAGGTAAACTCTGCTCTCCTGGGACACACTGCTGGCTAAAGTGAGCTTAGCAACATCGCACAAGCAGAGCCATCGCCTGGGCCTCCAAAAGCGCACAGTGACAAAAAGAGAAGAAAACAACATAAATGGCCTCTGTGCTCAGCTTTTACCTAATGCTGATCATCTGCAAGGACCTTGAGCCCCTTTTGAATGTGACCTGCAGTGTCTTGGATCAGGTGCTCTCCTGTATCTACCCAGGCACTGTCTCAGCAAGTGCCAGTGTCTTGTCTGAGCCAGGAAATTCAGGGTCCAGTTCATCAGGGTCCTGTTACCACCACCCCAGTCTGGCACTCATGGTCTTCTCTCCTCTGCCCTGTGCAGCCTGGGAAGTCCTCCTGACCATGCCTGTGATCCACACTCCGACTTCCTGTTGCACTCTGTAAAATGGGCTTCAGTTGACAAATATTTGGAGCCACTTGCACAGTCCAAGGCTGGAAGAATTTGCCAGACTGGGGGTTTTAAGTTTAGGGTGCTTGTTGCAGAATTCCTATTCTTAAGCCTTACCTGCAGAAGATCAATGTGAAGGTGACTGTAATCTAAATTATCAAAACCTCATTCTCTACCATGTTTTTGCTGACAAACCCAAGAAGCTGCTTTGTCTCCTCTGAAGTATGCAGATTTTTTCCATGCTTGCTGCAAAAATTCCTGTAATAATCACTTTTGCGTTAGGGAAAATTGCTGCTGCAGTGACTGGAGATTAAAATATTTGAAGAGGATTGTTGATTAGATCCACCTCTTGGAGGTAGGGTTTACTGTTTAATGGAGAAAACAATGTGAGAAGAAAATGGTGCTTTGGCCATCACTTAAGGTTGGGGTTTAGTATTTTAAAAATTTATTTAAATAATATATTTAAATTTAATTAATATAGTATTAAAATAATAAATATATTTATATATAAATATATATTAAAT
>VWZV01009269.1:0-23538 GCA_013397155.1 Irena cyanogastra | reverse complement strand
ACTATACAGCAACAACTTAAAGCAAACATGAGGAAAACTGGAGAAAAAAAAAAAACACAAATTAAAACCTTATCTTGTAAAAAAAAAAAAAAAGTCAGAGAGGTTTGCAGGTACCAAATGAATTCTGCGCTTAAATCAAGTGTTTCAATGTTGTCACTGTTCTTAATCAACCACAAAAGCTATTGGTTTTCTAATACTCTCCAGTGTCAGGCTTGTTTTCTCTTATTCACGTAGAATATGGAATTTGTGTCAGTGAATCCATTTTTCTGCCTTCTTCTGGCAGTCTGGAGGGAAAATCATGTCCTGGGGCGCAGCATCACCATCTGAGCAAGGGAGGGGATTGTTCTGTTCTGTTTTGCACTGGAGTAGCCTCACCTCGAGTGCTGGGGGCAGTTTTTGGAAGCCACAATACAAGAAAGACATTAAACCATTAAAGAATATCTGAAGTAGGATTATGAAGATGGTGGAGGGCCTTGAGAGGAACTGTGTGAGGAGCACATGAGGGCACTTGGGCTGTTCAGCCTGAAGAGGGGATTGAGGACAGACCTCATTGCAGTGTACAGCTTCCCCATGAGGGGAAGTGGAGGGGCAGGCACTGATCTCTTTTCTGCGGTGGCCAGACACAGGACCAGAGGGAATGGCCTGAAGTTGTGTCAGGGGAGGTTTAGGTTGCATATCAGGAAAAGGTTCTTCACCCAGAGGGTGGCTGGGCACTGAAACAGGCTCTCCAGGGCAGTGGTCACAGCATGAAGACTGACAGAGTTTGAGGAGCACTTGGACAATGCTCTCAGGCACTTGGTGGGATTCTTGGAGTTGTGCTGTGCAGGGCCAGGACCTGGACTCAATGATCTATGTAGATCCCTTCTATTTCAGGATATTCTATGATTCTGGAAACGAAGAAAAAGAAAGATGAGTCTCCTGGACTGTTGGTGTCTGCAAGTCTTGCCCCAGGGTTGTTTTCCCAGAACATACAGTTTCACACTTGTGTACTGAAAAACTGATGCAACAAATGTTTTTTTAGAAAATGTTACCCCTAAGTTATTGATAAAGCTGACACTAAAGATGTTCACTCTTTGGTCATTTTTTCAATTTTTTCTTTCAGCAATTTGACTATGAATCAATTGAAGTTTTTATGTGATAAAATGAGTACACTTTCCCCTGGCTTGAGGAGATTAAGTGAAAATTAAATAAACTCAGTACTTTGTAAATGCCTCTGCTTTCTAGTGCTGAAAAGAAATGTATATTGCAGGATGTCTGTAATGTTGAATTTTATCTTTAACTTTCAGAGGGCATCCATTTCAGCCCTGTGCTGCTCTCAAAGGCAGTAATGTCCTCCTCATCCTCTTCAGCATTGGAGACGGAGATCTTCCAGTACATTGATGCACATCAAAGTGATTTCATCAAGGTAGGAGCTATATTGCAGTGAAATGATGAACACAAAACTAATGAGCCAGAGTCCTGGGCTCCTCTCGCAGGAGGAGTGTCTGTCACAAATGTAATGAGCAGGGTTCCAGGTCTGGCATCAGGAGTGCAATATGTGCACTTCACACAGCAAAGCTGTAAGAGGACAGACTGCTGGGGACCCCTGGAGTGAAGGACTTGCACAGACTTCCACAAAAGAGACGGTTGATGGTTTGAGTGTGTTCAGAGAGAGGCTGCACTAAGCCAAAACATACCTGCATGGGGCATGCAAGCCAGATAGGATGCTCACTCTCTGTCTTTGCTTCAGAACTGATTTTTGTAGGTTTGCTCTTTACAAGGAGAAGAGTCTTGGTCCCATGCTGGTTTGTGCTTTCATTTTCAACCCTCCGTGAAAAGACAGAAACATAATTAGTCCAGTCAGTATCAGTTATGCTTTGAATCTATGAGCCCTTCTGAATCCCCATGAGGATCATCAAGGTAAGTTGTACATAATGCAATTTCTATAATGCAAACTAGTCAGCTTCTAGTCTACCTCCTCTTCCACTGGATTTTAGATTCAGGGTTGACAACATGAATGCCTGAGTGTGAGCACCCTCACTGTTTAGAAAATCAGGAATCTCAGCCCTGGGGAGACATGTAAGCGATTCTTCTTTATCCTAAAACCTTAGAGCATCCGTGATAATGCTGTGATGATACAGAAAGGAAATAATCTTCCAGTGTGAGACTTCTGATAAAACGACCAAGGACAACAACATTCTGGATCACCTAATTGCACATTTCTTCCTGTGCAGGATCTGAAGGAATGGGTGGCTGTGGAAAGCGATTCTGTTCAACCACATCTGAGGAAAGAAGTAATGCGAATGATGGCACTGGCAGCAGACAGACTTGCAGCACTGGGAGCCACTGTTAATTTAGCAAACTTGGGATCACATCAGGTGCTTATCTGATTCTCGGACTTAAAACATCCAATCTACCCATGGGCCTACCTATTGCATTCAGTGCTATATACATATATGTTATGACATAGTGTTATTTTTTGAAAGCTAGATACAAATTTATCAATAGTCCTGTACCTATGTGATACCTGCTGAAATCGGGTCTGAGAACTGAGACCATACTGGGAACCACACAGGCAGTCCAAGTGCAAATTGTTCTGTGCATAGGAGGGAGTTTGATGCATTTAACTGGAGTGAAGCAATTCGCAAAAGTAAAAGGACTGAGTTTTTTACTAGGGCTCATTTTTAAATTTTTGTCTGTAATGAAGCATGAGAACTAATGCATCATTTGTCACTGAACTTTCTTTAAGAGGGAGGTTGTTTTTAGAAGGAAAATGTCACACAGAAAGGGTTAGCTACCTAGAGCATCATCTTTGGTTTTCAGAACTTCTGACAAACGATCCAAGCTATTTTCTTTCATTGTTGGAAAGCAACAGGGAAGAATTAATCTCTGAGAAACCTTAGTCTCTAATTTACTTACCTTACTGTAGCCATGGGCTCTTTTCTGCCCTGGGCTGTTACTTTCCTATTTTAACAGGAATTCAAAATTTCAATAATAGTAATTCTCTTTTCTTTTCTCTGAGGCTTTTGGTGAGGATTCTGATTCTTAGCACAAGGACCCTGAAGTACAGCAACACTTTAATATTTGGGGTTTTGTCATTTGATAGTTGCAGGGAATGCAATTGGGCCATGTGGAGCTCTGTTCTGCACAGAGCCACATTAGAGGATTAGCCTTAACCTGTTTTTAAGGCAGTTTGACATAGCTGCTGCCTCCTGCTAGCAACACTTTTTTTCAGTTTCTATGTTTGAATTTACAGGCCTCCTGCCCTCTGTCTGTGGTGAAGTCAAACCACAAATCAACTTGTGTGTCTTATGACTATTTCAGTGTCACAATAGACTCCATAGCACAAGGAGTGTGCCCTGTCTTCTCCAGTGCTGGGAAGTGAGAGCTTAGTGAGGAGGGACAATAAAATGTTAGAAAATTTCTACAAAGTCCATCAGGAAATAAACAGTTGAGGAGAAAGATCTTAGTTTCTCTGAATATGTTAGAACTGGATTCAGTCAGAATTGTGCACCTAATCAAATCAAAGTCAATTGAGTGTAGAAATATTTTCAATACTGAGAATTCCAGTTTTTTGATACATTTGTAAGTTTTAGAAGGTTTGGTTTTCCTTAGTTGCCTTTTTCTAACCTTTCTCCACAGCTGCCTGATGGCCAAGTCCTCCCACTGCCTTCGGTGATTCTTGGGGAACTGGGGAAGGATCCACAAAACCCCACCATATGTTTCTATGGCCATGTGGACGTGCAGCCTGCCAAGAAGGAAGATGGCTGGAACACTGACCCCTACACACTGACTGAAATCAATGGTGTGCATCTTTTCATAAGTTTTGTATCATTATCTGAATACACGACTGAGGTTCTACATGGGAGAAGGGTTCCTGTCTATTTAACCAAAGTGTGAAGACTTCTGTGGAAATCTTTGAAAGCTGCTGGACATGTCCCAGCTTTGATAATTGTTCTGTGACTAGTGGGACCCATCAGTGGCTGCCTAATATTTGTTGTGGAAATATTAGCATTTTTGGTGGAAGAATGTGAGCACCCCTTGATGTAATTATCCTTCCAGCACAGCTAGCTGACTGAAGGAACAAAAATAATGGATAGAGGGTCAGCAGATAAGTAAGACCTCAGAAATCCTGACTCCAGGCTATTATCACTGAGTTGCCCTTTCTCATTATCTGGGATCAATTCCCAATAACCTCACTGGCATAATTCTTCTGCCTTATTCCAGTGTATATCCAGTGGAGACTGCTACAGAAGTTTATACGAAGGCACAGATTTCAGTTTCATGTACAGTGATAATTGTACATGATGTACAGTTGAAAAAGAAATTAAATACTTAGACTTGTAGCTTCATATTTCTGCCATGGAATTTATCTGTAGGGCTTTTGCTGCTTGTTACTTGGTCTGAATGATGTGTCCAGAAGCTGCATATTGTGCAAACCCTCCAGGCATATCTGATATGAACAGTTTCTGAGAAGAAAAGTGAAGCTCGAAAATTGGCATGTAGCAGAAACCACAACATAATGCATATAAATGAAGGAAAGGGGGAAAAAAAGTGTACTGGTCCATTGGGAAGCACCTGGACACTCATCAGCTTATTTAAATAGGTGTCAGTGAAATCCTGATGCTTTTGACACTTCTTCCCTCCATCACTAAAACTTCTGTGGCAACTGGAATTTGCCAATTACATTGAAGTGATTAGGGAGAATTCAAAGATTGCTTAAAAACTTTCCTCTTTTCTTTTTAAGGAAACCTCTATGGCCGTGGAGCAACAGACAATAAGGGACCAGTCCTAGCTTGGATAAGTGCAGTGGAAACATTTATAGCCTTGAAATTAGTAGGTATCAATGACGACTTCTTTATTATTATTGCTAATTTTTACTATTAGTATTATTTGTTGTTATTTTTTATTATATCTCTGGAGGGATGTATTTACATTCCTGAGTAAGATGATACCTCTCTGTCCCAACAGACTATACCCAATTTGAAATACTAACTATTTCTAATGCAACAATTAAGGCACTGGTCCCACTCCAGTAAGTGTTTGTCTTTGGGCATTTCTGTTTTGAATAGTCTGTCTGGAATGTAAATACATCTTTCTGCCCTTGCCCTGCAGAGGAAAACCCAGGGGTAAGCATTCAATATGTATTACACATTGAATTACACAGCTCTCATAATTGTTCTGTTCTCTTGAGAGCTTTTAAAATGGTAAAATAACAGACATTACAGAATGCTGATGAAGACTCATCTCTGCTGATATATTCTGCTGATCTTTGGGTTTGTCTGCCTACAAGATACCTTCAATTTATGTGTCTGTGTGAAGAGAATATGCATCTAAAAATATTCATCCAAAATGGGCTGTTATGTCACCAACAGATTAGATTTCTCAAAGCAAACATTTTGAATGGGTGCACTCACCAAATACAAATACAATCACTCAGAGTCTGACATATTTCTGAGGTCAGACATTTGCCTAAATTACTACAGTGACCAACATAGCCATCTTCAAATAATTTAATAATTTTGGAGTAGCTTTACTCCCAAAGTAAAGGTAAACCAAAAATATATTTTAGGCTTGTAACTGGGTTAACTATCATCCTTTAAGGTGATTTTGCATGACATATTCTATTAGTGTGATGAGAAACAGTTTTCTGTCTCTTGTATGCCCTTATGGCACAAACTGAGCATTAAGGCTTGATTTTTTTTTAAAGTCCTCTTACAACCTTCTGGAAAACATGTATTTCTTGCATCTATAGCACTGAATTGACCTTGGTCTCTCTTAAGTGCTAGATAACACACATTATTTGCCTAAAGAGTAGCACAGACCACCGAACAATATTCATTAACAGTTTGTTTCTAAAATTTCTGTGGCCAGCTGATGATCCATCAGTGAACCCCGTCATGGATGGGTTAAAGTTCATTTAATTTTACACATTTTGTTCTTGCCATTAATAGGAGCATTGAATCAAAAGAGAAAACATCTTAAAACCTCTAATGAGAAAATGAATTGTAACAGGAAACTGAGTTGAAATTTATGTCCCCTATGGGAGGTGTCAGCATTTTCAACTCCCACTATTCCATAATAAAAGTTTTCCTAATTGCTCTTGGAAATGCATCCTTATCAACCAGCAGTCTTGCAAATTTATGAGTATTAAAAAGACAATTATAGTAGAGTCACTGACAATGTTTTTATCACCATATAAATCTGGTGATAGACAACATTGGGAAAACCACAGCCAGTGGCTCCCACATGGGCAGTAACAGTGGAAATGTAAGAGGCAGAAAATTTTCTGTGGAAATGCGATTGCTATTATACAGTTAGAAGTTCCAAAGCAATTAGAATATTGAATAGCACTGAGAGAAAGGCCGTTTAATGAGACATTTCAGCAAGTTTTCTGAAAACACAAAGAAGAAAGACAGACATGACTTATTCTCCTTTAAAAATGAAAAGTAGATAAAAACATGAGGAAAAGAACAAGTTTCTCTGGGAACTTACATGTGTCTGTCACTGGGTTTTTTAATGCAGCAAGCTATGTATCCTATGTACTCATCCAATATCCTTCTTATCCTAAGACAATTTGTACAGCAAGCCAGTCTGTTCCGAAATTTAAAGCTTTTTTTTAAAAAAAATTAAAATGCTTGTTTCTTACCCAAAATTTTTTATTTTTATGTAGGCTATGCCAGTGAACTTCAAGTTTATAATTGAAGGCATGGAAGAAGCAGGATCCTTGGGGCTAGAGAAGCTACTTGAGGAAGAAAAGCAGAGATTCTTCTCTGATGTTGATTATATTGTAATTTCAGACAACCTGTGGCTCAGCAGCAAGAAGCCTGCCCTTATCTATGGGAGTCGGGGAAATGCCTGCTTCTCTGTGGAGGTAAAGGCCACAGGTTGGCTCTGACAGACAGCAGTGATGCTGCTGTACTTACATCTGCATGCAGAGAAAGAGTGAAGGAAGGCTTAATATTTACAAGTACAGAGCTTTCTTCTGCATCCCTTTTGGCTTCTGCAGATTTCCCTCTTCATTTCACAGATCACAGAATGTCTAGGTTGGAAGAGACCTTCAAGATCATAGAGTCCAACCCGTGCCCTAACACCTCAAATAACCATGGCACTGAGTGCCACATCCAGTCTTTTTTTAAACACATCTAGGGATGGCGACTCCACCACCTCCCTGGGCAGACCATTCCAGTACTTGATCACCCTTTCTGTGAAAAACTTTTTCCTAATATCCAACCTATACTTCCCTTGACACAGCTTGAGACAGTGTCCTCTCGTCCTATCAGATGCTGCCTGGAGAAAGAGACCAACCCCCACCCAGCTACAACCACTTTTCAGGGAGTTGTAGAGAGTGATGAGGTCACCCCTGAGTCTCCTTTTCTCCAGGCTAAACAGCCCCAGCTCCCTCAGTCACTCTTCAGTTCAATTAGCCTTATTTACTTCCATTAACTTCTCTTCAATCATTTCTTCTCTTGATCCCTTTCCTATCCCATTACTCTCCTTCCACTCTGCCAGTCTCTTCTCATCCTCCCCTCTGCCCATCAACTCTGTTCTCATGGACACTATCCCTACACCTGCCTCTCCAACTCTCTCCAAAACCATAATTTCTGCTGCTCTGCCCTTTTGCAGCAGATACTGCTTAGTATAATGAATCAGCCTAAAGGGACTCAGTTTGGTTGGATCTCTGGGTTTAAAAGCCACACAAAATTTTTGTAAACACTGGCAGGAGCAAATAAAAGTTCACTGTAGCCAACATGCTATATTTAGCAGGCAATATGAGCTACTGTGAAATAAAGAGCAGAACTTTATCATCTGGAAATGCTTCCTGATGAAGCATAAAAGGAATTCAGAGAGAAGATTAAAGAACTTGAGAACTAAAGAAAAATCTGCATTAACCTTTACGTCTGAAAAATAATGGATTTTTTTTTAACTGAAAGAGCCTTAGCAGCCTTGATTCAATTCTTCTAAGTCTTGGTTAAGAAAAATGAAGCTATTAAAACATCAAAAATGATCTCTCCCTGCTAGTAGACAGTTAGCTGTAATGAGGTTTTGAGAAGAATAAACAAGTTCTTTGCAGGAAAATATTTTATGATAAACCCAAGTATGAAAACGTGTCTGGAAAAAGAACCCATTTAATAACTCAAATGCCTCTATTCTAAAGCCTTGTTATTCAAGAGACCTATAAATTTTTATTTGTTGCAATCTTGAATTAAGGTTGGACATACATTCTTAATATCAAACAAGATTATTTTTTGCCTTTTTTAAGAAAGATTTTGCATTAAATAAAAAGAGTAGACATCTTGAAGAATTTATTCTCCAATGTTAGAAACAGTAATAATATGCAAATGTTTAATGTCTGATGTCTTTAATCTTACTGAAGCAAAAGAGGGAGTGGAGGAGGACCCTTGCTCTCAAATGTGTGAGTGCTACAGAGAGCTGGATTTCTCTCTCGGTGGTTGACAGCAGAGGTCCATCTTCTCTGGCCAAGCAGATGGTTCCTGACATGATGTTTTCTATTTAGTGATTAGAAGAAAAAAATCATTTGCTGTTCATTTGTGATCTTGTTTAAAAAAACTGGAACCTCCAGTCACTGTGGAAAACAAACACCCACAGAAGAATAAGGCAGCGAATGTTTCCACATAACCAGTGGTTTTGGTACAGGTTGAATGTGGCAGCAAGGACCTTCACTCTGGAACTTTTGGAGGCATCATTCACGAGCCGCTGCTGGACCTGATAGCGCTGCTGGGTAAGAGCACACCTCATTGCTGGGGAGCAGCTGGGCAGCGCTGCCCATCCGTGGGCAGCCTAACGAAGGTCAGGGCCACCTCCAATTGCTGGGAGGCAAGTCTCATGGAAGCAAGATCCCCAGGTTTCCAAGCCTCACACAGCTATGGTGGTGGCAGCTAAGGAAGAGAATTTCCCCAGTAAGGCCAGGATTTCAGACATGTTAAGCTGATGTCAGTCACACATCAATTAAGAACATTTGAGGATTACTGGCAACTTTAATACATGCACATCTAGCAAAACCTGACTTCTTAATGCTGCTTTAATGCATTTAAAGCATCCCAGTAGGATGATGTTTTCATGTCAGAAGCTGGGCTGACACATCACACACTACACACAAACAGCAGCTCAATGGCTTTCTTAATGAATATGCAAATATATCAAGTTAGGTGAAGCAACCTGACAGATGCAAACAGTTGTTAGCTTACTAATTTGGTAAAGAGCTAGGTAGAAGGGAGAAGGTGTTATGATTGCCAAGGGGAAGAAACAGGCTCCGCTTGTACTGATACCTGTATCTTATTTTGTAGACAGCCTTGTGGATTCCACAGGTCATATTCAGATCCCTGGAATCTATGACAGTGTTGCTGCCCTGACGGAGGAGGAAAGGAAGTTATATGAATCAATTGAATTTGATCTAGAGGAACACAGAAATAACTGTGGGGTGAAAAAATTCCTCTATGGCACCAAGGTAACATAAAATCTGTATGAATACTCAGCAGAAAGAATTTAAATCACCCATTTGTAGCATTTATGTATAAAGCCAAACTGAAAGATATTTTCAGTCAATGGCTCAAGCTCAAAATAAAATAAAGGAGCACTGAGAAGTAAAAGGTAAATAAAATTAGTCTGCTGAAAATGTAAGGCACTGCATCTGGGGAAAGTGATCTGAAATATGAATAATGAATTGAAAGGAATGATGCGAAGCTAACAGTATAACTCTCCCTTCCTTGCCTACCCCTTCTCTCCTTCTAAGCCTAATCAGCCAAATAAAACATGCATTTAAATGCCTACATCTAGGTTACATAGTAGGAAAGAAGTTGTATTCAGCTCTGAAAAAACGGGAGGCAGCTTTAGGCAGATATGTTTCGGGTGGTTTTTATTTAATACAGATTTTGATGTCTGCCAAGCCATAAAAAGCATTCAAAGGTACAAGCCTCTCCGTACCAACAATTAAAAATTATCTCCTAAAAAAAACCCAGCAGGTAAGGGCTGGCTTGGAAAGATTTCTCTGCACAAGAATGGCAGCTGGGAGAAAGGAGTTGATTAATTTTTTTATCACTAACGATTATTGTGGTGTAGGTTCTGCTAACATGGGTGCTTTTATTTCCATGAAAAAGCTTTCAAATTACCTAAAGCTAGACTATAAGAATCACTAATACAAAAGTGTAATGTAACTGCATTATCTGAGTTTCCATGCTTTACCTGTATGAGGATGAATTGATGTTAATTTTATGTACAGATAAAGGTCTAGTCTCATAAAACTGAAGGAAAGCAGCAGCACCCTGAGGTTCTGCATGAAGACCAGTTTATAGTTTATATATTTCTCCTATTTTCCTTAGAATAATAATCATAATATTTTGTTTCCCCTCGGCATATTCTCCAGAAAAATTTGGTTACTGAAAATTATAATCTTTCCTATTTTGTTACTTAGTGTTCATTAGTAGAATTTCTTCACTGGTGTCATCTGGGATGGATCTGGCTTCGTGGCTTTTCCAGTGACAAATTCCAGGATAAACAGGCAGTCAGATCAGAAGTTCTGATACTACTTTGCACCAGGAAAATTTACTTCGAAGATTTTTAAAACAATGCTCTGTTTTTATTTTTCATGAAACGCTGTTACCATCCAAACCTTTCTATGACTGAAAGTAGTAGTATTTTTTTAAATGAAAATATATGTGCACGGGTTTAAATAAAAAAAATCAACTATCTTTAAAATACAGAGGTCTCTAAATACAAATTTTAGGATGGAAACAGCTTGTTTCTATCAATTGTGGCTGGCTCCAATGTCATCCCTTATATTTTCAATTTTTTTTAAAGGAAGAAATACTTCTACATCTGTGGCGTTACCCCTCTCTCTCTGTTCATGGGATTGAAGGAGCTTTCCATGAACCAGGCATTAAAACAGTCATTCCAGCAAAAGTGATTGGCAAATTCTCAATCCGTCAGGTCCCCCACATGGACCTCTCAGTTGTGAAAAAACAGGTAAGAGACATACCTTTTCTTCAGCCACTACTGTGTAAACTAAGTCCCTCTTAGCACCTCACAAATCTAGAATTGTTGTAAACTGAATGTTTTTAGCACTTATTTCTTTCCAAGAGAAGCAGGATTGTTAGTATAAGCTTGAGTTGCAAGAAGAAAGCTTTTTTGGAAAGTATTTTCCCTACAGGTGGTGGAACACTTGGAGGGTGTCTTTTCCAAGAGGAACAGTCCAAATAAACTGAAAGTGTCAATGCCTTTGGATGCGAAGCCCTGGCTTGCTGATGTTAATGATCTACTGTATAAAGCAGCAAGAAGGGCAATAAAAACAGGTGTGTTCCCTTTTTTTTTTTTTTTCAGTTCTTAGTGTGTTTCAGTTTTAAGTGTGCCGGGGCATTGTGCTCAACAATAGGGCAAAACAGATTTCCCAATTCAGTGATGCAGCCTCTTACCCTTATAAATCATTGATTTTGACAGAACAACTCATCAGCATCTTCCATATCTTGTTAAATTTTGGTATGTTTTATAGGACTAGCCAAAAGGCCTAATTTAGTTATTTTTGTATTGATAAGAAACTGGAGGTTTATAGAGCAGAGCTGATTTGTGAAATCAGCTGGCTACACACTCAAACCCATTTCTACTCAGAAGCTCCTAGTATCAGCTCTTTGCTTAAATCTGTGATAGCAGGAAAAAAGCACCTGGATTATACCTAGTAATTAATTCATTTTTCCCATGTATTTCAGTTTTTGGAGAAGATCCAGATTTCATTTGTGATGGCTCAACAATTCCTGTTGCCAGAATGTTTCAGACTGTAACACAGAAAAGTGTGATGATGCTTCCGATTGGAGCGGCCGATGATGGGGAGCATTCCCAGAACGAGAAAATAAGCAGGTTTCTTTCATTTGGCTGTTTCTGCTATTAGAGAAGGGGGGAGAACTGAAGTCCCTTGGTACCCATGAATGAGCATGCCCAGATGGGAAACTTTGCTGTGCATTGGGCAGCTCAAACCTACTATCTCCAGCACACTAGTTGCTGTGCTAAGCAAAAAAGCAAAATTCCCAGTCTAACACATACCATTATACACTTTTCACTGGGTGCCTTCTCAGTCTTTAAATTCATTGAATTGGCAATTTTCATTTCACTAGCCATGCAATTTGCCTCTGGTCTGAAAGATGATGGTGTGGATGGGCACTCCTCCATCACAGCATCTATTTTGAAGTTTGCCAGTCACAGAAACTTGTGGTTATGTAAGGATTTTGGTGGTTTTTGGTATAAATGGCTATGAAGATTTATTTATAGTCCAGGGACCAAAAATAGCATAATTATACAAAAAATAGCTTAAGCTTGTCATTGGTGTTCATTGCTGAAAGCAGCATGGTAAGCCACTATTCAGTGTGCTGCCTGAACACTTGTGCGGGCTCTGAGTCAACTCATGCCGAACTCTGGAAACAGGAGAATCCTACAATAACACTCAAATTACTTTTTGTCTCCCCTCATTAAAGCCTCAACACTGAAGGCTACAGGTAATACCAATCTGGGGATGTAAACTTGGAAAAAGTTTTCTGAAGTAAATCCAGAGGAGTATCAAATTGAAGGATGTATAGCATTTCTGTGCATTGGGTAAATTTTGGGGGTTACCAATCTTGCAAATTCCTCTGAAGACTCATAATACTTCACTGGACTATATTCCTAATTTTAAGAGCAGGACAGCCTGACAAGACTTCATTGTGTTTCTTTCCTTCTTCACAGGCACAACTATATTGAAGGAACCAAATTGTTTGCAGCTCTTTTCCTGGAGATATCAAAGCTACATCAGAACTTATATGAAACTTCCCGCACAGAGACTATCAACTAACAGACCATATCAAGAAAACCATCAAAGCACTCTCTTAAATTTTTCTAATTTATATAAAACATATAAATCACATATTCAGTGGCTGTGAATTGGTGGGGGAAAAAAAAAGGTGTGCTATTTCCCAGCATACTGCTAAATGGCATGCATTTGTGATGTGGTCTATCAAGTGATCTTATCCCTAATGCTGTAAAATAGGTTTAGGGATAATTCATTCTTGCTCAATGGAACATGTTACATTTTAGTTTTAAACTTCAAGACAAAGGGAATTTATACATCCTTTTTATCAAAATGACTTTATTTCTGTTTTGTAGTATCACTCTTCATGCTGCCTAGCTCACATTCCAGTTTCTGAACATGAGCAATACATGCTGTAGTTTCCTCCTAACTATATACAAAATTATACTTACGTAATTTTTTTAAGAAAGATCTACTATCAAATTAATCTATTTCCTTGTCCTTCACTGAAGGTTTTAAATAGGAAGTGCAATGAAATGTCCTTGTTGAGTTTGATGTGAAGATTTATCGGTTAGTATCTATTTATGGGTATAATCACTGAGGTAAGTAGAACTGCAACAATAAATAAACATTTCCAGGTCTAGATTCTGCCTTCCCTCTCATCCAAACCAACCCTTACTGTGCTGTGAGCAGTTTTAAGAATCACCTAATAATGTTTTCTTCATGTGACTTTTCATACATTAGAAAGAAATTTTTGTAAACATCTGTTCTGTCCAAAGTCTATTATCAGAAGGGTGTTTTTCCACCCAATTAGCAACTGGTTGTTAATTACTTTTAAAGCATCAGTTTACATTAATAGTTAAGTCAAAAGCAAATTATATATTTTGAAATAAAAACAAATTAGTTGAGAGCTCTGTTTGCTGTTTAGGCAAAACATCCAGCACAAAACTCCTCATTCAAATCTAGATTTTTTTAAACTTTAAAATGTGATTTTTACTCTAACATAATTAATTTCACACACAACCAAACCAACTGAACCAGTAGTGTTGTTATCCCTACTGTTAAAAATATTGCATTAAGTAAATTACATAAAGTACTTAGGATCCTTCCGTTATCTTCTGTTACCTCCCTGCAAAAATCTGCAGGAACAAAGATGTAGATGCAGAGTCAGTAGAAGGGAATACTCATACATTCTCAATAAACACCCATTTTCAGCCCTACCTGAGACTGTGAGGCTCACAGTTCAGCTGCAGGAGCTGAGTAAGGATTCTGGCTCTGGCTGCTGATGGTGTGGGAAAAGGAGGACTCAGCTCAGTCTCTTACTTGGCACTGCTGACTGCAGAACTGCAGTATACTCCAGGGCAAGGACCAAAAGCCTCAAAGACCAGAAGACATTGGTTTGTGTATCATCAACTTGCAGAATAATTCTGTGCCTCTCAGTTCACTTCACCTGTTGAAAGCATTTAGGAATCAGCACAGTAATGAATGTTGCAGGGGCGAGTACTGCAGTGTCTGCACAGGACTCAGGGCAGATTGGTCCATGCATAAAAGCTATCACACCATAAAGGTACATGAGGGAATTTTACTGAAATATTTCAAGACACATAAATGACATAAAACATTGCAATCTCTGAGTTTGCAGTGGGTTTACAAGTTATGGAATCACACAGACTATGCCAAGAATATGCCAAGTTAGAAGAAACCCACAAGGATCGTTAAGACAAAGTTTTAGTCCTGTAGTGGATCATCCCCAAATTAGCTTAGAATATAATGGAAAGAGACCTCTGCTCATAAATATGACCCTTTTGGCAGAAGAGTTGAAAAGTTGGTGAGATAAAGGTGGCAGATTTCTTCATGAGAGAGGGATGGAGACTGTGTTTTAGGAATATGACTGCTCTGAAATACCACTATAATATATGCTGCCTATGTGTTCTATAACATGAAGTTGGAATGGAAGATGGGCTTATTTATCTTATTTATTTTGTATTGTTGCTCTTTGTAATGACAAATAAAATACAGTAAAAAAAGGTATCATTTTATAAGCACAGATACTCTCAGAGCAGTGCACTGAAATAAAGTTCTGCTCTGAAATAGCCACTTACTGTCAAGTTAAAACTATGTGAGTGAAACAGTGGGGCTACTGAGTTATGCAGATCATCTCCATGCCTCCTTTAGTCCCAGAGGAGAGAAAGAGCATACAACTTCAATTTCAGATTCTCCTGTCCATGAAAGAAAGAAAGTGTTGGGAAAGCAACTCCTGCCCACAGGGCTATTGAGAGCTACTCTTTCCTTCTTAGATCAAGAATGATTATCCACCCTGTCTTTCCTTTTTTTTTTTTTTTTTAATATTGTGCAGCATCTCATCAGCCTTGGGAAAAAATAAACAATATGCATTTTTCTAAGGTCTGTAGTGTCATACAACATTTCTAGAAATGTTTCTTCTTGGTTGCACTAACAGCTATTTGTTGCCACAGTAAATTAAAGATAACTCTACAATACTAGTGTTAGAAATAGGATTAAATTTGCTTTTATTTGTTAGCCTTATTCTAGATGTGCCATATTCCATGTCAGAACATATTAGATATTCTCAAATTGTGACCAACTAACTACAGCAATCATATGTACAATTTGTGTGTCTACATATGCATGTATATAGCTGTATATATATGTACACTTGCAAGATCTAATCCAGTCATTGATTTAAAAAAGAAAAAATCCATTCTGATTCAGGTTTTTTCTTACTAATGACTGAATAATGGGAAAACAACATTGTGGGGATGTCCAAAAGCAGCACCTATATTTCTGAAAGCTTGATACAAATATCAAGACCAGGATCATAGGATGATAAAAGGATTTAGGTTGGAAGGGACCTAAAGGATCATAGAATTGTTTGGGCTGGAAGAGACCTTTGGAAACCATATAGTCCACTGCAATGAGCAGGATCAAGTAGATCAGGCAGCTCAGAGCACCATCCAAGCTGACCTTGAATGTGTCCAAAGATGGTGCAACCAACCACTTTTCTCAGCAACCTGTGCCAGTGTTTCAGACCCCAGAGCACACCTAACAGTACTAGGTCTCTATACATAGCTGGTCAAGTTCTCCCTGGGAGGGGAAGACTTGTCCCAAGTTTTCCTTTTTCTTGTAGGCTGTACTTCTGTGTTGTAGAGAATTGAACACTCAAGAATGGGATCATATTTTTCTACAGATTATTAATGTGAAAGAATAAATTAGAACATTTTAATTTCCACTTAAAATCAGTGGTTTAAGTGTGAAAGTCGCTTTTTTATATTAGATAAGCATAGTTTTTAATCCTTAAGTAATGTTTCAAAAGAGAAGACTGAAAAGTGTGTCAGCTAAACTCATGGAGAATAAGATGCTGACAATAGGAGCTGAAGGCATAGAGAGATGAGCAGCCTTCTGAGACTGAGAACTAATCAGGTCATCGTCTGCTTAGCCTGTGAAAGTGGAAATTAGGCTTACTCACATAGTTATGGTTTTCCTTTTCAGTAACACTACTCCAAAGAAGTTTGACTCATGCTAGTTATTCCTTTCAGAATATAGCATTTGGCTTGTTTCACAAAATGTTATAAAATGCCTTGCTAGTTAAGGATGTGCATAGTCCATGTTTGGACAGGGAAGATTGTGCAACTGTGCCTTTACCTGTGACACAGAGGCCCATGCCACAGTGGCTGGTGCCAGTGAGACCCACGAATTCCTTTGTTTTTGCTGGAACATTCCAGCTGCAAGTAACATGTAAAGTTAAATACTTATTGCTCCAAGGTGAAGCTTAACTGATTTTCAAGTTTATACCTTGTATCATAGAATATCTAGAATTGGAAGGGACCCATAAAGATCACTAAGTACAACTCCATGTATATCTGTATTTGGAGCTGGAGACATATCATGCCCTTTAGGACGTGTGTCATTGAATATTTTAAACAAATACATGAATAGAAAAATATGAACAGTTCCTTGTGAACAGAGTGCATATTTGTCTAGTTTGCTCTACTGCCAAATATTTCAGTGATCTTCTCATTTGCATTTTTCAGAACAGCGTATGAAGAACACCTCCATGTTGCAGATAATTTTGACAAATATGTAGCAAAGGTTTTTCTGCAATGCTGCTACATTAGATTACATAAAAGTAAACCAGGAAATTCAAAACGATCTGCTAACAAGACAAGCATGGTGGTATGCAATCTTGAAACCTCTTTTCATATTTTTTTTCAGCTATGAACTTGAACCAGTGTGAGTCTTCTTCCTGAAGTCACTTAGAAGTAATTTCAGCATTTCTGGTACTTTCTAAGGAGGTGAGTCACTGTCTGTTGTAATGGGAGGATCAGCAGCTCCCAGTTTTCAGCTGGTTGTCACACGGAATGAGTTGTTTGGATGGAGGACAATGGAGACAGTTCCTAGTTACTTTATCTGCTCTCACAGAATTTTAAAAGTTGCAAATATTATCTGAAAATGTGCTTGTATTTTGTGATGCAATTTCACTCAGGTTCTTTGAGTGAAATATGCCACATTCACTTACTCCTCAAGGCAGGAGCAACAGCTGTGTATTTGTGGACTTAAAGAAGTAAGTGAAAGTGCAAACACACACAGGTGTGAAATTTGGATTATTTTTGCTAAGAAACTTTACTCTTGAGAGGGGAAAAAAGCCCAACAAAACCTTGCTTAAGCTCCAAAGTCCACCCTGCATAAGGTGTATCCCAGCAGCAAAGAAAAATGGTCGCTTTCCTTACTTGACGAGCATTTGAGAATTTCAGTATGTAACCAGAAAATTCTTCCTTTCCTTTAGAGCTAACAGTATAAACACATTCTTATCTCAGTGGATGTAGTTCTAACAGGATTAGGATTAGGATGCACGTGCCAGGTGATAATATGTCAACTTAGTGAAGATGAAAAATAAGAATTAAATCTCTATTTCACATAGCAAACTTTTTTTTCATATTATTTTCTGATCTGCTACCACATTAAATCTTAATGTATTGATGCATAATGTACCAGACTTGATGTTTGTATTTCAGATATATGCCTATTTGAGAAACTTGTATTGTGAGTTTGCAAGAGATTAATTATACAGTCACAGAGCTGTAAATTCTGGCAAGCTGCACATCTTCACACATAACAGACAATACAGAGTAATAAATGACTCATTTTACTGCAATAAATTACTATTAAAATTAAATGAAATTTTATTAAAAACCCACAGTACAAGAAAACTATATCATTGGAGGTTCGGCAGAATTGGCCTCCAGACAGACTTAAACATATCTGCAGTTAAATGAAACCAGATGTTGTGGATGTATGTGTGGATAATGCTGATTTCGCTACCTGTCTCAAAATCATTTTGACGATCTCTCACTGTGAAATAACATGACGTGTCGGCCAACTGCATGTTCCCCATCCTTCCAATGCAGTTACGATTCCTTTTTTTTTAATATCTGTAAGAATAATTCAAATATCATGCTAATATTTTTATTTGAGGAACTGAAGGGGAGATTAGAATTGAAACTGTAAAATCTATGTAATAGAAAACTGAAAATATTCCACATGACACACTCCTGACATATACTCTTCTGGTGTGAAGAAACAAGCAGTGGCAAAGTCCTCATATGAATTTCATGTAGGTTTGCATCACTCTTTTTTCACAATTAGAAATCCAAGAGTTAGTACTGCTTTACTTGTCTCCCATGCATTATTGCCTTCCCAACAAGGCAGCAACCCTGACATTCCAGTGACAACTTTGAAAGATAAAGTTTCATTTCATCACAGTGGAAGGACAGTAAGATCCTGGAAGTGCATCCTTTCTAAAGCTGCCTTTTTTGAGGGCTTCTGGACACCAAACTTTATATAGTCCACTTTTTATTGGAAAACAGTGGAATGAAAAGTCCATTTTAAACAAACTAACAGGCAAACAAAACCATGACTGATGCTGTGCTAGCTTCACTCCTGCTGAACAAGATAGCAATGGCAGTCAGTGGTGCCTTTGCTAAGTCACCCTCATAAAGTGCACACCAAAGTGTATGGGCTCGGGAAAAACAATATTCATCTGCAGTGCTCTATAGGTGCTGATGTATCTTAACACGGGATTTTCTGGAGGGATCAGCCTGAAGACTTAAAGGTCATGTCCATGGGTAAAACTTCTGTCTGTGTGCTTCCAGCAATGTCAGTTATCTGTCAGTGTGGGAAAAACCCCCACATCTGATTTATTGGTATATTGATATTGATCTTTGTATCTAGAAACCTGCATGCACAGAGACATGAGGTCTCCTGTCTGCATGATTTGTATTGTGTATGCAAAACAGTTTAGTTGTTGGTGCTTATATACAATTGCTTTCTATGACCATTTATTACCATTTATTTTTGAGATGTTGGCTACTGTGACATTGAGCAGACAGCTGTATGACTACTGTTCTAGACTTTTACATCTCATAGATGTTACACAGTTCTCTTACCACTCCTCAGCTGGACTGTAACTTAACTTTAGAGAAACATAGATTATTCAGGATCTGATGAAAGATCACATGTAACTCTTCAAGTGCCTCTGTGAAGGTACCACCTCTCTGTGCACATGCAGATAGACATCCATGGTCCCCATTCTTTCATGTTGCAGGCTGAATAGAAAGCCTTTAATACTACTGGCAAGATTAGGCCTGGATGATGCACCATTTGTGGGCCAAATGAAAGGATTTGCAGTCACTCTTTCTTTTGTTAAGTGGAGGAATTTCAAGCACTATCTTGCTTTTCTTCAAATCCTTGCAACTTCTATCTGTAAACTTAAACTCCTATAAAAGTATTTCAATTGCAAAAAACCCTTTCAATCACTTCAAGCTGCTCAAAAATATTTTTTTCCCCCCAGATTTTATGTAATTATAAGAAATTCAAACAAATCCTTCATAAGTGTTCCAGCCCAGGTGTTTTCCTTCTTATTTTTCTCAAACATTTATATCACACTTAACAATAACTGGAAAAGTTGGGAAACCACATAATTTTTACTACATTTTTACCTGCCTGCATAAGGTGCCTTATATCACAACAAAAAAAAAATTAACAAAAGGTACCTAGCGGTGGGTGAGCATTTTGTTTATGTAAAAATGGTCAACTATTTGTACTTCAAACAAACTATTTGTACTCGGCCCGACTGGGCAGCGAACCCAGCGGGTAACACGAAGTGAGTCAGAAGGTGTAGCCTTTAACGACAGAGCGGGTGCGGGTGCCACGGGCAGCGTGACCTCGGTGGCACAAAGATGCAGCCGTGCCCCGACGCGGCCACTCCTCCTCTGGTTCCCTGAGCTGCCGTGGCTGCCCGGCTGCGGGGCGGGCCGAGCGCGCTGCGCAGGTTCGCTCTCCATCCCGGGACACCAGAGGCAGTGGGCACTGAACTGCCGTCATGGTTCCCTCCACAGAGGCAGCTCCCCACAAAACCACATGGGAGCTGCAGCCACCTGGCCTCAGCCAGCCCCTCCGTGCTCAAGTGTGGCGCTGGCAGTGCCCTGGTCCCTCTGTGACCTGCTGAGCCGGCCAGAAACCAGCTGTGCTCTGCCCAGGCTCTGCCCGTTCGGCCGAGGCAGTGCCGGAACCAGCTGAGCCACGGATCACAGTGGTGGTGCTGCATAGCGAGGGACCACGATCACAGGACCACGGCCGATTCATAGAATTGTTCATTGAAATTGTCCATTGTTAAAAAAGACCTTTATCGAGTCTGTCAGGAAAACCCACAAACACCAGAGATTCATGTCCAAAAACGAGACAGAGGAGTCTTACAACTTTATTCGAATAAAGGGAGAGATACACACTGAGACACACACCTGCAGGGTTTTCTCTCTCGAGGTTTCGGAGGGCGCAGCCTCCTTTTATTCCAAATTCCCAGGCACGTTGCCGTCTTCCTTTCCCCATTGGCTGAGGCATTAGGAAGGTACAGCCATCCCGAGCCGCCTATCACATATTCCCCCCTTTAACCAACCGTTTTACCCCAAAGCTCAGAAACCCAGGCTTCTGCAGACCCTTGTCTGTTTCAGGGGCCAAGGTGCCTGGGCTCTGCAACAAACCGAAGTGAGTAGAGACGTTAAAACTCATTTCAAAGACGTTAACATCCATACCTTCACCCATCAAGTTGTTTGTAAAGACATTAACTTTCCTCTCAAGTCCACCACTAAACCCTAAGTCCTTAAGTGCCACATCAACACTTCCTTTAAATACCTCCAAGGATGCCGACTCAACGAAATTCCATCAGTTTGAACAGCGTGCAGCAGCAGGTCAGTCAAACTGGAATATTACACTTTGCTTCCGGAATCACACACCTTGAAAAATGGGCAAAATAACTTGCATTAAAAAAGGGAAGGTATAGGTTCACGTGTGTGTATATATATATATATGTTCAGGTAATTGAAACTAAAAAGGCTCTTTGTGTCTACATCCTAATTATTCTGTTTCATGTTTTCTTAGGGGCTGGAACTGCAGCATAAAGGTATACGCAACTTTTCTTAAAAAATTTGCTACTCTGTGAAAAACCAATGGTGGTTAAGAAACCCTTACAGGATGATGCTGATAACTTGATATCCTACAGACACCATGATGTCCTTTGGAGGGCCTGCCAGCAACATTCTACTATGAGACCATCATCGAGTCATGGAGTTATTTCTTCTAAACAAATCTGATGGGAAATCCCGCGATTCAGAGTTGGTAAGTAGAGTATTATGGTGACTGGCTTTATCCTAATCATAAAGCTGTGTGTTTTCTGTACAAGAGCAAACACAGAACATTAAGCAGGAAAGGTAGGGAGAGCTTTAAGTTACACAGCTAAGTAAAGACCTCGTACTACTCTTGGAATGAGTAACAATTCTAGTGAAATCAGTATTTTGGTGTGGTAGAAATATAGCAACTACATAATCATTCCTAGTGTCATATTCTGTTAGAAAACAAATATAGTCTATGTTTAGCTAATATTAGCTAATTAAATTCTTGTTAATTACTCATTGACTTATTCAGCTGCATTCTAATATATTTTTATTAGCACAACTATTTCAGAACACAGAACCACTTTTCAGCACAACTTTAGAATGCTGTATATACCTAAGCCAGAACACTAAACGTAGGGATGCAAACATTTAATTAATACAGCTTCTGATTACAAAATAAAATTAATTATTTTTGGTACAGGTATCATTTTTTTCTTAGATTAATAGTGATTCTGCCTTAGTTGCTACTTGTCCCATATCAATGGCTCCCTCTTCAGGCTACTCCTAAAACATGCTGCCTCTCTTCATTTTGTTGGAAATGTTTCAACTTGTAAGACTCCAGCTCGCGTGGTCATGTCTTCTTCTCCAGTATGTTTCCTCTCAGTAAGCAAATGATGAAATAATTGATGGACCAGGCAGGCTCACCTGAGACCCAAACCTACAAATCTTTTAAGCCATACAAAAAGAATTTGTAAACTGCAGAGAAACTGACGTTAAAGGACATCAAAAGGTTGTTTTACCTCTTTTCCCCATCCTGAAAAATATCGAGAACAATCAGATTGTTTGTAATTGTATTAGTCTTACAATTTCCAGTGGCTTCTGTAGATTCTCAAACTATTAAATCTAAATATGGCATTGCTGTGCCATAAACTTAGCAGATTAGCTAAGTGCTATTCAGTGCTGTCTGAATAGCACTCTAAATTGTCACTTCTACTGGGTAAGCCTATGCACACTGTAANCATAAACTTAGCAGATTAGCTAAGCACTCTAAATTGTCACTTCTAGTGGGTAAGCCTATGCACACTGTATGACTGCAAAGCCAATGAACTGCAAACCTATTCCCGAAGAGGTGTCCTCTCCGTGTGTCTCTGTGCCACAGTGTTGAAGAATGCCAAAAGCTGTTTAACTAAGATACTTAGTTACTAAAAAATGTTGTGTAATCAGGAGATAAATGGGAAACCTGCATACTAAATGTCAAAAGACACTGTGAAAAAGCAACTGCATTCCACCACAGGCATCTGAAAACTCTTTACATGTTGCTTATTTGGTTTGATATTATACTTAATCATGTGACTTGGCTTAAGGAACAGGGAAATAACACTTAGGGTTTCATCATCACGGTTCCTTCACGGTTTATAAAATACAAAATACTTCACAAATTGCCTCCTTCTTGCCTTTTTCAACTGTTTCTCTCTTGAATTGCACTCCTTGGAAGCTACTTTAATAAAGCTTGGAGCGCCGGCACCCTTTGACTGCTAACCCTAGTGAAGGGCTGCGGGCTGTGCGTCAAAGACTTGTTTCTCCTTCCACCTCCAATACAGGTTTCCCAAGGACCAGATCCAAATCTCGCCGCAGTGCAATGCAGGGTGAGAATGTGAAGCACATCTCTATGCACAGCCCTGTGCAAGGTTACTCTGGCGGAACCCAGCGCGGGGGCTGCCGTAGGGGCAAAGGCCACAGGCAGGCCGGGCTGCGCCACGCACCCGGAACGGGCAGCTTGGGAAGCCCCAAAACCGCACCCGTTGGCTCCTGCCAGCGCCGTATTGATGGACCAGGCAGGCTCAAGCAGGTGCGGCCTCACCGGCACGCGCATCTCGGGAAAACCCTCAGGCCTCCGTCCTTCCTTTTGGGACCATCCCTTCGCGGGATGCCCGGGGCGGCAGCAGCCGACACCCAGATTCGATGATAGGGCAGGGCAGGGCAGAGCAAGATGGCGCCAGACCGTGTGCGCGCGCGGCGGCGGCCGTTGGGCGCGCGGCCCCTCGCGCCCGCGGCGGCACGAGCGGCGCCTCCGCACCGGCTCCCACC
>VWZV01009268.1:30857-41303 GCA_013397155.1 Irena cyanogastra | reverse complement strand
CATCCCATCCCATCCCATCCCATCCCATCCCATCCCATCCCATCCCATCCCAAAGATCCAGCCCTGGGAGTGAGACCCCCCCCGCCCCGGGAGATGGATTTTATTGGCAGGGAAAGGCCCCTTTGGTGCCCCTGAAGCCCACACAGGGTTTAGATTTGTGCCAGGCTGTTTTTACATCTCACCTGAGGATTTCAGTGGAATGGGGCTGGTGGAGGCTCCCAGGCAGGAAGGGAAGGACAATTATCCGTGGGGATATCCCAGGTGGGGCATGGAAGGGATTCCACTCAGTTCAAACCAGTGCAGACCAGTGGGGACCTGACAATCTGAGTGTGTCCCAACCGTGTGACTGCAATTCAGCTACAAAAAATGAGGAGTGGGAAAAGGCTGCTTATAAGGAGAACGAATGGATTCATTTTTGCCTTAGAATTCCCATGTTTTCATTCTTGGAAGGTTTTTTCCCCTCCAAAAGCCACTCTGGGAGAGGAGGTTAACAAATTTTGTCCCATGCAATTTCATTATGGTGGAAACACAAGTGTGTCAGCTCTTGAAGTATTTTGTAAAATGATGATGAATTTGCCCAATTTTGTTTATTGGAGAAAAAAAAACCCATGTGAAATTGTTTAAAATGGCCAGTTTTGACATGTTCAGAATGAAATGTTTTGATTTTTTGGGCCTGGAACATTCTTTAGTTTAAAAACTCCCTTTCATTTAATTTGGAAAAATCCAAAAGCTTGATTGAAGTGAAGTATTCTGATACTGTCAAACGAAATGTTGACTCCAAACCCTTTGAAAATCAATTTGGCAATAGTTTGGGAAACCTTTATCTTTGTTCCAGGCTTGAATAACGTAAAAAACAAACAAACAAATGCACAGTTTGCAAATGAACCGAGAGAAATATTTTCCTCCATGCAGCTCTTGTTGCACAAAAATTACAAAATTCCAATTGTTGTGTTTTTCAAAAAAGGCCAAAAACCCCTTCCAAAGCTGAGGAAAAATCTGGATTTTGCAGAGAGGCGAGAAAGTAAAACCTTGAAATGGATGTTGGGGATAATGAACAAAGCAGGAGCACCGAGGTGCAGCTGCCAGAGCTGGAATGGCTCTTGGATCCGAAATCCGAGAAATACCTACAGCAGGGACAGAGATTTCCTTGGACACAGATTTCCTTTGGATGTGGATTCCCTCTGGATGTGGATTCCTTTGGACACCGATTCCCTTTGGACATGGATTTCCTTTGGACATGGATTCCCTCTGGACATGGATTTCCTCTGGCCATGAATTCCCTTGGACAAGGATTCCCTTTGGATGTGAGTTCCCTTGGACATGGATTCCCTTTGGAAATGGATTTCCTCTGGCCATGGATTCCCTTTGGACATGGATTCCTTTTGGATGTGGATTCTCTTTGGATGTGGATTCCCTTTGGACATGGATTCCTTTTGGATGTGGATTCCTTTTGGACATGGATTCCCTTGAACATAGATTCCCTTGGACATGGATTCCCTTTGAACGTGGATTCTCTTTAAACATGGATTCCCTTGGACCTGGATTCCCTTGGACCTGGATTCTCTTTGGATGTCAATTCCCTTGGACATGGATTCCCTTTGGACAGGTATTCCCATGGACATGGATCCCTCGGACATGGATCCCTTGGACGTGGATTCCATTGGACGTGGATCCCTTGGACATGGATCCCTTGGATGTGGATCCCTTGGACGTGGATTCCATTGGACATGGATCCCTGGGACATGGATCCCTTGGATGTGGATCCCTGGGACATGGATCCCTTGGACGTGGGTCCCTTGGATGTGGATCCCTTGGACATGGATCCCTTGTGGTGTCCCAGCCGCCCCTGTGCAAGGAGAAGCACCAGGCAGGGTTTCCTCTGCCCTCCCTCGGCTCCCAGCTCCCTGCACCTCCCTCTGTTTCTCAGGAGCTTTCCTGGGACCGTGCTCCACCCAGCAGCACCTTGGGGAGCCTGAGGGGCCCAAATTCAGGCAGGGAGCTGGGCTGAGGGCAGGTCCATGTCTGGACAGGCTGTCAGAGCCTCGGGGATCTGCACAGAACCAGAGCTCGCACCCCTGGGCTGGTCTCAGGTGCAGATGTTCCACCAGAGAAATTTGTATCCCCCCAAGGAGAATGTGGAGGTTTGGTCCCACCCCCCTCCTGAGGCTGACCCGGGTTCATTGTGCTGAAGGCCACCACGGATGGGTTATTAACAACAATTTTCTTTTTTTTTTTTCCCATAACACCTTCAGCTGGAGACGCTGAATTATTTTGGGAGTAAAACCAGGGCCAGTTGTGAGGGGCTGCAGAAAGACTTGGTGGTAGGAAGAGATTGGTGACAAAATGGCAGACAAAATTCAGAGGAGATAAATGAAAACGGAGGCACACGGGAAAATACAGCTCCTAACTTTATGAATTAAATAAAGCCCCATGAGCTGCCTGTCACTGCTAAAGAACAAGGTCTCAGAGTTACAACAGAGGCAGCTTTGAAAATGTCAGCTCTGTGCTCAGCAGTGGCTTGAAAAAGAAAATCAAGTGTTAGGAATTCTCATGAAGGGAATAAAGACCAGGAGTGTAAAGCCCCGCTGTCAGTCTCTCCCTGTGGAATCCCTGGGGGCTCTGCCAGCGAGGCTGGGCAGTTCTGCAGGATCTCCTGAGGGATGGGTGCCAGGAGACAGGAGAAACAGGGGCTGCTGCTGTGGGATCCTCCCTCTCCACAAGGACTGTCCCAGAGAGCTGGTGGGTGCCACATCCGTGGCCAGCAGGAGGTGACACCTCACCCGGTCCGTGGTGGAAATATCCAACCCCACAGGAATGCTCATAAGAGGAAAATTCACCAAGGGATGTTGGATTCCAAGGGACCTCTGGGTCAGGAGGCGTGGTGGGACATCAGGAGAGGGTCACTGTGTGCTGTCCCTGCTCTGACACACAGACTGGGAGGAGAGAAGCTGGTGCTGCTGGACTCAGGGGTTTGGCATTCAGAATCCGTGGGAATGCTTGGAGACTCTGAGGTGTAATAAAACGGGAAGGGAAATTCAAGGCAGTGCCCGCACAAAGTGAAAAACGGAATCTTGGAATCCCAGAATTCACAAGAGTGACTGGGTTGAAAGAGACCTTCAAGCTCATTGAGTCCAACCCATGCCCTGACAGCTCAACTAAACCATCCCAGGATGGTTTGGGTTGGGAGGGACCTTAAATCCCATCCAGTGCCACCCCTGCCATGGCAGGGACACCTCCCACTGTCCCAGGGGCTCCCAGCCCCAATGTCCAGCCTGGCCTTGGGCACTGCCAGGGATCCAGGGACAGCCACAGCTGCTCTGGGAATTCCAGCCCAGCCCCTCCCCACCCTCCCAGGGAACAATTCCCAATTCCCAAGATCCCATCCAGCCCTGCCCTCTGGCAGTGGGAGCCATTCCCTGTGTCCTGTCCCTCCATCCTTGTCCCCAGTCCCTCTGCAGCTCTCCTGGAGCCCCTTCAGGCCCTGCAAGGGCTCTGAGCTCTCCCTGGAGCCTTCTCCTCTCCAGGCTGTAGCACTGGGACCCTAAGCAGAGGATATGATGCCACTGAATCCCAGTGAGGACTGTCCAACCCTCAGGATGCTTGGATAGCTTCTCCCTCTCCATGAATCCATGGAAAAGCAGAGGCCATGGCTCCGCTGCCCACAGGAAAACTTCTTTCCAGCAAAATCAGAAAAAACTGGTGAGGCTGGGGAGGCAGGGAAGAGCAGGGGAGGCTGTAGGGGGTGTTGAGGGAGGAAGGCACCGGGGTCCCCCCACAGCCTCGGGGGCTGCAGTGCCCCTGAGCCACCACTGGCTCCCACTTTGGTCCTTTCCTACCTCGTGCTGCCCCTCTGTCTGCTCTGGGGGCTGTGTTTTACCCAGGGATGGAGGAGCTGACACAAATAAACACCTCGGGGGGCATTGTTTGGAGCTGTGAGGATGTCCCAGCCCAGCAGCAGCCCTGGTGAGCTCAGGGTGTCACAATCCCAGTGCCCTGGGCACTCTCACGGGTTGGGGGGACTCCAGCAGCATCCAGAAGAATCCATCCTGAATTCTGGTGGTTTCTTCATTCCCTTCTGGGCAGATTTGTGGTGGGTTTGGCTGCGAGGCTGGAGGTGCTGCTGTGCTTCCCCTCCCTGCCACCAGTGCTGCCAGCAGGACATTCCCAGGGCTTCCTTCACTCATTCCCCTGGAATTCTGCTCCCCTGAGGGCTCCAGTGCCTTCAGGGCACCCAGGAATCTCTCACTGCTGCACACTTCCCTGCCCATGGCGCCCCTCTCAGCCACAAGTCTGCACCCAGGAGGGATTTCAAGTGCTAGAAACCTCTTTAGATGTTTTGGGGTTGTTTACTTTTTTCTTTTTTTTTTTTCCCAAGGTTTTCTTTATTCTGAAGTACTTAAACACCCCCCTTGTGAAATCCTTATTATCCTGACTCAGAGCCTCAGCTTTAAGTAGTGCTTTGAATTAAGGGTCTCAAATATGCATTCAGTTTCAGCTTAAAAGGGGTAGTTAATGTATGGTACATAAATAGCTATTATTAAATACATTCACTGGAGATTAACAACTGCTGTGTGTAATGGATACGTGTCTAACTACTATGATATATACTGAATTTCCCCATTATGGAGCTGCTGGATGTGTGTCTGCTAGAACAGAGCACCAATTCCCGGTGAATAATTCAGGAGATGAATTTAGCCTCTCTTTCTGTCTGTGAAACTGCACAATGAATTCATCACTCCGCTCGGCTCCCGCAGGAGGCTGCGGGTGGCTCCCGTGGGGATTCCCGGGGGTGGCAGAGGATCCACTGCCCACATCCAGCTCCTTGTGCCTGCTGCTGGGTGAGCAGCACGAGCCCTGCTCCGGGCTCAGCATCCCTGAACATCCCTGAGCACCCTCAGCCCTGTGCCAGGGGCAGGGGGAGCTGCTGCAGCCATTAAGGTGGGAAAAGACCTCTCAGGTTATCAAGCCCAAGCAAAAATAATTTTATTTATCTGATCGTGCTCCCAGAGCTGGGCAGCCAGAGGATGCTGGGCCTATCAGGGGCTCTTCTGGCTCTTAAAGAGAATTTCCTGTTGGTGCCAGGGTCTTTTTTTCTATTTCTGTGCCCAAAGATGCTTGGCAGGACATTTGTTTGGGCAGAGGGGAGCATCAGTGGAGGAAGACCAAGACTATGGCCGTAAGCACAGGGGATTGTTCCTCCAAAACCTGTCTGCATGGGGGAGATGATGAATGGGATCTTGCCTGAAATTTACTGGAATATTTCATAGAATCCCAGATTGGTTTGGGCTGGGGGGCACCTTAAAGCTCATCTTGTTCCACCCTTGCCATGAGCAGGGACGCCTTCCACTGAGAAATCAGAAATCTGAGAAATCAGAGAAATTGGAGAAATCAGAGAAATTGGAGCAATCAGCTCCTTGCCTTGCTCACATTATTGCTCCCTCTTGATGCCCTGTGGGTTTTCCTTTCCCTTCCCAGCTGGCTCAGCCTCACTCAAAGCTCACCCCAAGGGTGGCAGGGGGACAGGGGGTTGGGAGCTGTCTGATGCTTTCTAAAACCTCTCCCAGAGAAGCCACAGCTCCCTGCTGAGAACACACTGTGCCCACCAGGCCCGTGCTGTCTCTTCCACGAGGTGTAGGGAAAACAAAGTCCCCTTCCCCAGCCCAGTTCCCAAAATAAAATGGGAGCAGCGACAACACAAAAAGGATTTGGGATGAAAATAACTAGCTGAGGCATGTCCTCTGTGCTGGGAAGATCAAGTGCTAATGATGGCTCTGGCACGCTGGTGACAGTTTTGTCTGGTGCCTGTATATATATTTTAGCTGTGAGACCACATGGGAGGCACTTTATGCAGCCCGAGTGCCTCTGACAGCCGCTGAGAACACATTGGCTCCTCTCTGCTGGCAAAAGCCTCATCCCATTAAAGGCTGTCGATAAAGGGAAGGCAAATGACAAGGGTGCTTGGGAGGAGACGGGAGCTGCCACCGCCAATGTCATTACCCGCAGTGACAAGGAGCTTCTGCATAAACGCACCGTGTGCTGGCACCAGCGTGGGCGACGCGGAGGGCAGAGCAGAGCCGCTGTCACCGTCACACAGCCCCGGCCCCGTGGGACCATCCCCGGCCCCGTGCGAGCATCCCTGGCCCCGCTCCGACAGTGTCACACAGCCCCGGCCCCGTGCCAGCATCCCCGGCCCCGCTCCGCCAGAGCAGCCCGAGGGACATGGGACAGTAGCGGCGGAGCCTGGCAGGGACAGGCTGCCCAGCCCGGATGTCCCTGGGAGTGCAGGAGTGACAGGAATGTGTGTCCCCAGCCCGGGGGTCCCTGGGAGTGCAGGGGTGACAGGAATGTGTGTCCCCAGCCCGGGTGTCCCTGGAGTGCAGGAGTGACAGGAATGGGTGTCCCCAGCCCGGGTGTCCCTGGGAGTGCAGGAGTCACAGGAATGTGTGTTCCCAGCCCGGGTGTCCCTGGGAGTGCAGGATGACAGGAATGGGTGTCCCCAGCCCAGGTGTCCCTGGGAGTGCAGAGGTGACAGGGAGTGAGTGTCCCCAGGGTGTCCTTGTGAGTGCAGGGGTGACAGCAGTGCTGCTGTCCCCAGTCAGGACAAGATGTCCCTGTGAGTGCAGGGCTGTCCCCAGAGTGTCCCTGTGAGTGCAGGGTGACAGGAATGTGTGTCCCCAGCCGGGATATCCCTGGGAGTGCAGAGTTGTCCCCAGAGTGTCCCTGGGAGTGCAGGGGTGACAGCAATGTGTGTCCCCAGCCGGGATGTCCCTGGGAGTGCAGGTGACACCAGTGGTGTGTCCTCAGGGTGTCCCTGGGAGTGCAGGGTTGTCCCCACAGTGTCCCTGGGAGTGCAGGGGTGACAGCAATGTGTGTCCTCAGGGTGTCCCTGGGAGTACAAGGGTGGCAGCAATGTGTATCCCCAGCTGAAGTGTCTGGGATGAACGTGAATTTTAGGGCACTGTTGGCTGCATTTGGGTAATGTGGGGCTTGAAGCCTTTGGTTTATTTCATTGTGCAGCTAAAACTTTGCATTATTGATAAGGGAAAAACCTGAACTGAACACCAGATCACCCCCGGTCAGCCCCTGCCTGGGATCCCCTGGGTCACTCTGGAAGCTCCTGCTCTTCCAGCACTTCCCTAAACCTTGTGACAACATGAGGCAAGGGCTTCTGCTGATGCCTCAGGTTTAGCTTTTCTATTTTTCAAGTTCTGTGCTGCTTTAGTGGGTGGGTCTGGGCTTCATATTATGGGATGGTGAGCTGTCTTCACAGAGCAGGGAGACAAAACAATTCCTGCTCTAGCTGGGGACCAAGGACAAATGATCCAAATCTCAGCTCAAGAGCACAAACAACGTGGGCTGAGGAGAGAAAAACAAGGATGGGACTGCATGGGCTGGAGCTGGAATTGGACAATGAACTCCAAGATGCAAATGGAGCAGAACTGATCACAGTGACAGAGCCCGTGCCCGGTCGGGCATTTTGTGCCCATTTTGGTTCACCTGGGGTGCGGCCCTGGCTGGGCTCTTGTGCTGCCCAAGGTGGATCCATTGAGGCCTCCTAATAAATCCCGGCTTTATTCTTCAGCTCTGTCCAGTCTCTGCTCTAGTTCAGCCTCCCCAAGGCATGAAAATCAAGTCCATGAAAATTCCAGCCCTGCAGAGGTCTGAGAGGGCAGAGCAGGACAGGTGAGTGCTGCTGGGGATTGCCTGGAGAAGAGACAGCTCTGGAGTGACCTTAGAGGGGGCTTTGGGTACCTGAAGGAAGCTGACAGGAGAGCTGGAGAGGAACTTCTCACCAGAGGAGGTGGGAACAGGACAAGGGGGAATGGATTCAAACTGAGAGTAGCTTTATATTGGATATTGGGGATAAATAGTGGGGATACTGGGGATAAACATTGGGGATATTTGGGATAGATAGTGGGGATATCGGGGATAAATCCTTCTCTGGGAGGGTGGTGAGGCCCTAGCACAGGGTGCCCAGAGAAGCTGTGGCTGCCCCTGGATCCCTGGAAGCGACCAAGGCCACCTTGGAGCAGCCTGGGACAGTGGAAGGTCCCTGCCCATGGCACTGGATGGGCTTTAAGGTCCCTCCCAACCCAAACCCTTCTGGATTCTGAGACTGCTGAGGAGCCAGAGGGGAGGTTGGGATCCAACATCCCACCCTGCCCAGCCATGTACAGATCACGGGCTGTGCCAGCTGCCAGGAGGGCCCCTGGCACTGCCAAGGGCAGCGCCTTCCTTAAGGATGCAGTGATGTCAGCACAGCTCTCGCTCAGCTCTGCATCCCTGGGCCCGCAGGGATCCCTGAGCACTGACCCCAGCCTGGGCTGGAACAGACTGGGACCTGACCCCCAGCCCATCCCTTCATGTCCCAAGGCTCAGGGAGGCCACATTTACTGAAATATCCCCTTGGGGGGTCTCCAGACCTCTGTGTGGAGCCTGGAAGCTCCCGAGGTGCTGGTGGGAGGCACGAGGTGGGTGCAGGCAGCTAAACCCACACCTCCCCCAGCCCAAACCCAGCCTCATGGGCTGGAACTTCACAGCAGTACTCAGCAAATTCTCTTCTCTCTCAAGGCTTCCTCAGAGCAGGGATTACTCCCAGTAATCCACACTTTGGAGCTGGTCCCACATCGCCTGATGCTTTTTCCTGGTAAGTCTGTGCATGTGTGAGTCTGATCACAGCTTGCTGCCTTGTGGAAACTCTGAGTTTCCTGCCGTGTAGGAGGTGGCTCCTCACAGTTCTGATGTGTCTGCTCCTCCAAGACCATAAACCTGAGGTGTGGGGTCCCTGAATATCCCAAAGCCCATCAGGGAGCAGAAATATTTTTATACATGGGATATCCCAGTGGTTTGTACTGCACTGAGCATCATTACAGGAGCCCACAGAGCAGGGGTGACTTGTTTGGCAGCACAAAGTGGGGCTGTGTGAAGAATTCCATCACCTGGACCTCTGGACCACGTCCCTGAGACAGCTTCCATCATGTCCTGAGGGCTTTGTCACCCCTCACTGATGGAAGGAGTCAATCATGAGATATTCCTCATGTCCACTGCCCGTTTTGAGCTTCAGGGGGTCCCTGCTCAGCTCCTTTGGGCAGGTTGGCACCCAGGGATCCCGAAAACTCTGGGAGGAGTGGTGTGATCACCGTGACACCTCCTGCCCTCTGGTTTGTGGCTCTCCTGCCCCACAAACCACCCGGATGGAGCTGGATAAGGACTCCAAAGACCCCAGTGCCACAGTGACAGGGCTGGTGGGTTAAGGGGGGACACCCCTGTCCCACACAGCCCCCAAAGCCCCACTGCCCCTTGTCCAAAGGCAGAGTGAGAGACTCAGCTCCCAGTTTGAGGTGTCCCAGAGCCCCCCAAGGGGCACAAAGAAACACCCAGAGCCCATTGAGGAGCTCAAAAACCCCAGATCCTGTTGAGGAGCCAAAAGAAATACCCCAAACTCATCGAGGAGCCAGTGTGGGGCAGGTGCTGCAAACACAGATCCCCAAAATCCATTNAAAAAAAAAAACAAAACAGAAGCAACCCGATGCCCTTTGCCATCTCTTCCCATCAGCAGCGCTTTCCCCTCTGCACCCCCGGCTCTCGGTTCCCCCTCCTNAAAATCCATGGAAGAGCATAAATCGCTCAAAGCCCATTGAGGAACGGAAACACCCCAAAATCCATGGAAGAGCATAAATCCCTCACAGCCCATGGAGCAGCAGAAAACCCCAAAGCCCATCCCTGAGCCAGACTGGGGCTCGTGCAGCTCTGCACAGGGAGCAGAAATTCCCCAATTCCCCTGGGCTTCCCTGCATTCTGCTGCCTTTGACCTTCCTGGAGCTGGGAGAAGCACATTTTAGGCTCAACATCTCTATTTTTTTTTTTTTTTCATTTTCCACGTGAAAAAAAAAAAAAAAACAAAAGCAACCCGATGCCCTTTGCCATCTCTTCCCCTCACCAGCGCTTTCCCCTCTGCACCCCCGGCTCTCGGTTCCCCCTCCTGGAAGCAGAGGCGGGGAAATCTCAAGGAATCCAGAGCCAGATTTCCCGGGAACAGGGAGCAGCACCTATTTACCCCTCCCGAATTTCGGGGGTGCCTTGGAAACTGCGAGTCGCCTCCTCCAAAGCCGCCCCTCCTCCACGGTGATCAGCTGCGGCTCCTGACGCCCGCCAGCTGATTAGGGAAGGCAAATGAATTCTTTCATTAGCAGGAGCATTGTTATAATTAGGGTAGAAATTTGGCGCTGATGGCTTTTCTAAAAGGAGAAGATAGAAAACCCACCCTGCTTGATACTGCTTTACGGCCTCCTTAACTAAAAAAAAACCCCAAAGTAATATATAATATATGTATATTTGGTGGGTATTTTATATATATATATATATGTGTGTGTGTGTGTGTGTGTGTGTGTATAAAACCCCACCAAATACACATATATGTATATATACGTATATTTGGTGGGGTTT
>VWZV01009268.1:0-30453 GCA_013397155.1 Irena cyanogastra | reverse complement strand
CACAGAATATAAATATATGTGTGTATATATACACATCTGTTATATGTAAATATATACATCTATTATATGTATATATAATATATATTTATACATAAATATATATATTTATATATGAAATTACATCTATTTATATATAAAATACATATATTTATATTTTAATAGATATTTATATATATTTGTAAATATATATTGATTTCTATTTGTAAATATATATTTATATAGATTTATATAGATATTAGTAAATATATATTTTTATATATACATTTATGTATATTTGCTGGCACTGTTGAGTTAGTGCAGTTTGTTAATATAAGTAAAAATCATCATTATCATAATTCATGGCAAAAAAAAAAAAAATTGGAGAGCTCAGAGAGATATTTCGGGAGATGCTGTTGAATCAAACCAAATTGCATTTCCAGCAGCTGGCATTTCCAGCTCCTGCTCGGTCCTGGGCGAGAGGGTGGAGGAAGAAATAAATAGAGAGGCAGCAAGATAAATGGAGAGCAGCAGAGCCGGGTTTGTGTAGCATTTTCGTGTCTCATTGTTGGGTGACACGGTGTGAGTTATCTCTGTAATTACAGCCCGCCTGCTCCCGCTGGTGCCTCCCAGGCCCGCAGGGATCCCTGCCTGGAGCTGCTCGTGCAGGAGCCAGGGTGGGGCAGGAGCTGGAAACACGGATCCGTCACAGCCCGCCGAGGAGCAGAAACACCCCAAATCCATGGAAAAGCATAAATCCCTCAAAACCCATTGAGGGAAAGAAACACCCCAAAATCCATGGAAAAGCATAAATCCCTCACAGCCCTTCGAGCATCAGAAAACCCCAAAGCCTGTGGAAGAGCATAAATCCCTAAAAAGCCCATCAAGGAACAGAAGACCCCAAAACTCATGGAAAAGCATAAATCCCTCACAGCCCTTCGAGCATCAGAAAACCCCAAAGCCTGTGGAAGAGCATAAATCCCTAAAAAGCCCATTGAGGAACAGAAACACCCCAAAATCCATGGAAGACCATAAATCCCTAAAAAACCCATGGAGCAGCAGAAACGCCTCAAAACCCGTTGAAGAGCATAAATTCCTCACAGCCCACTGAGGAGCAGAAACGCCCCAAAATCCATGGAAGAGCATAAATCTCTCACAGCCCATCGAAGAGCAGAAACACCCCAAAATCTATGGAAGAGCATAAATCCCTCAAAGCCCATGGAGCAGCAGAAAGACCCAAAACCCCTGGAAAAGCATAAATCCCTAAAAAGCCCATTGAGGAACAGAAAAACCCCAAAATCCATGGAAAAGCATAAATCCCTCAAATCGTATCGAGGAACAGAAAACCCCAAAACCCATGGAAGAGCATAAATCCCTCAAAGCCCATCAAGCAGCAGAAAACCCCAAAGCCCATCCCTGAGCCAGACTGGGACTCGTGCAGCTCTGTGAGCCCATCTCCCTGCACGGGGATCCCACAGAGTGCCAGGAGGCTCCCGGGGTCCCCTCTGGAATTTGAGGGGTACAGGAGGGTCACAGCAGCAGCACCCAGCACGTCTGGGTGTCCTACAGGCATGGAATGGGTTGGGTGGGAAGGGACCTTAAATCCCATCCAGTGCCACCCTCAGGGACACCTCCCACTGTCCCAGGGTGCTCCAGCCTGGCCTTGGGCACTGCCAGGGATCCAAGGGCAGCCACAGCTGCTCTGGAAATTCCAGCCCAGCCCCTGCCCAGCCTCCTGGAGAGGGACTGGGGACAAGGATGGAGGGAAAGGACACAGGGAATGGCTTCAAACTGGAAAGGGGGTATTTGCGTGGGATATTGGGAATTAGGAATTGTTCCCTGGCAGGGTGGGCAGGGGCTGGGCTGGAATTTCCAGAGCAGCTGTGGCTGCCCTTGGATCCCTGGCAGTGCCCAAGGCCAGGCTGGACATTGGGGCTGGGAGCCCCTGGGACAGTGGGAAGTGTCCCTGCCACGGCAGGAACAAGATGGGCTTTAAGGTCCCTTCCCACCCAAACCTTCTGGGATTCCATGATAATATTTTGAGATTTTGAGCTTCAAATCACTTTTTTTTGTGTGTGTGATCTGTGTTGAGGCTTCACCTCTCCAAATCCCTGCACTATGAACCCCTGGTGGCTCTTTGGGTGTGACGGGGAGGGGTCTCCTCCCCTTCTGCCAAGGATGAGAAGTGCAGGATCCCTGAAATGCCGATTTTTGGGAGCTCTGTGTGCCGCTTGTGCCCTCAGAGCTGCTTGCCCGTGGCTGTGAGTTGGACTCTCCCTGGTACAGGCCCTGTGGCCCATCTGCTGGAAGCTGGGAGGAGGAAAAGCTTTGGCCCTGTGGGCTGAGTGGTGGCTCCAGCTGTGTCCCCGTGTGACACCTGAGCCCAGGTGAGGAGAATTGCTGATGCCTCAGCCTGCTCCAAGGATTCCACCACACCTTTCCTGGAAAATCAGCATCTTCAGGAGCTCAGCCTCCCTCCCAAGGCTTATTTCAAAGTATTCATCTCTCTGAAATGTTTAATTATAATTACCTTAAATTTCAAAACAAGAGGTCATCTGAACTGGAAAATAGATTGTTTTTTCCTTCTCCTTTGAGAATGTCAAAACACTTCATTTTGACAAATTCAGAACCCATTCCAAATTTTTTTCTGACTCAATAAATTAATCAAAACCGACCTCCTCTTAAAAGAAGTGTCAGTTTTGGAAAAATCAGCATTTTTCAGTGGAAAAAACCACAATTCATCCAAAAATTACTCTGACTTCTTGTCTCTGTGTGTCTCCCGTGCTGAGTTCCCAGTAACTGTGATCCTGCTGGATTAATTACGCTGGGCAAGGAGACAAAATCAGGAACAGCACCTGAGTGGGAAACTTTTCTTTTTCAGATTCAGAGATAAGTTTAGAACATTTCTCCTTTTGTTTACTCCTACAAGTCTGAGGCTGAGTAGATTTCAAGGTGGGGTGGCCCATGGGGGTTTCTCTGCTGCAACCTGTGACCCTTGAAATTCCCACCTTGCCAGCCAGCCTGTGCTCTCTGTTCATTCCCATTTCCCCTAAAAACAGGTGTCAGCTGCCCTGCCTTTAAATATGGATTTATTGTTGCTGCAGTCCAGGAGATGCCTTAAAAACATCCCTCACCTCGCAGAGGGATTCAGCTGGGACTAGACCCTGCTCCAAGATCCACAAACGAGCCTGGAATAACTTCACCAACTCGATTCCCAGCGGGAATGTGATGAGGCAGTAAAACTGGAGTTTATAGGAAAGCTCTGGTTTCAGAGAATCATGGAATCCCAGAATGGGCTGGGATGGAAGGGACCTTAAATCCCATCCAGTGCCACCCCTGCCATGGCAGGGACACCTCCCACTGTCCCAGGGGCTCCCAGCCCCAATGTCCAGCCTGGCCTTGGGCACTGCCAGGGATCCAGGGGCAGCCACAGCTGCTCTGGGCACCTGTGCCAGTTGTCCCTTGGTAAATATTTTATTCCAAATATTTGATCTAAATCTACATTCCATCAGCTTAAAGCCATTCCCTGTGTCCTGTCCCTCCATCCTTGTCCCCAGTCCCTCTGCAGCTCTCCTGGAGCCCCTTCAGGCCCTGCCAGGGCTCTGAGCTCTCCCTGGAGCCTTCTCCTCTCCAGGGGAGCACCCCCAGCTCTCCCGGCCTGCCTCCGGAGCACAGGGGCTCCAGCTTTGGGATCAAAGGCTCCCCAGAGCTGCACTGGGGGAGGATTCCCAGAGAATTCCAGCTGGATCCAGGCAAAACCATGTGGGGGGAACCCCCAGTCTGAGCTGGCTGCAGTGATGCCACCCATGCCCCTGCCCTGTTTGTGTCACAGGTGTAAATTATGGGGCTGCAGAGGTTTGTGGCAGCTGGACAGAGCTTTTGGGGCTGCCACGGGCACTGGAATATAAGAATTATCCCCCCTTAAGGAATCCAGCCCAGAGTGTGATGATTTACTGGAGAAATACTGCTCTGGCTCTCCCTGGGGGTGACACAAAGCAAACACAAACCCTGTAACTGCTGGGGGTGCCCCAGGTGTGAGAAGAGAGCAGGGCTGGGCTGGCAAAGGCTGAGCAGCACGGGGGCGTGGGCTGGGTCCTGCCACCAGCAGCCAGCAGTGACAGCCTGGCTTCCCTGGCTGTCACAAGGGCCGGGCTCTTTGCTGGGACTCAAGAAACCAAGCAGCTTACCCAAGGTGACCCCGGGACAGCAGCGGGAGGCTCTGGGGACCCTGGGTGTCCCGGCACTGTGGGCAGCGTGTCCTGGGCCAAAGGGGACGTGTCTGCCTCGGAGCCCTGCCCCCCAGAGTCCCACCTGCCTCCACTTTAAAGGAACCCCCGGTGCCAAAAGCCGAATTCCCGCAGGGCTCCCACCTCTGCCGGGCTGCTCCAATCAGCTCCCGGAACACAAATCCTGACAGGCACCGCAGGCACCTCTCAATGAAGTTGCCATAGTTACTGGTGCCTCACAGCAGCCACGGAGCTCATTAAAATGATTTGAATGGCTACCCCATCATCAAGGCACTGGGGGGGAGGTCTGCCGGGGAGGGGAGCCCCGGGCCGGGATGGGCTCCAGCAGGATGGTGGGGAGAGCTCCAGAGCCTTCAGAGCTCCATCCAGAGCCTGCCGAGCTCCAGAACCTTCAGAGCTCCATCCAGAGCCTGCCGAGCTCCAGAGCCTTCAGAGCGCCATCCAAAGCCTTCACAGCTCTGGAACCTTCACAGCTCCATCCAGAGCCTTCACAGCTCCAGAACCTTCACAGCTCCATCCAGAGCCTTCACANATCCAGATCCTGCCCAGCTCAATCCAAAACCTTCACAGCTCCATCCAGATCCTGCCCAGCTCAATCCAAAACCTTCACAGCTCCATCCAGATCCTGCCCAGCTCAATCCAAAACCTTCACAGCTCCATCCAGATCCTGCCCAGCTCAATCCAAAACCTTCACAGCTCCATCCAGATCCTGCCCAGCTCAATCCAAAACCTTCACAGCTCCATCCAGATCCTGCCCAGCTCAATCCAAAACCTTCACAGCTCCATCCAGATCCTGCCCAGCTCAATCCAAAACCTTCACAGCTCCATCCAGATCCTGCCCAGCTCAATCCAAAACCTTCACAGCTCCATCCAGATCCTGCCCAGCTCAATCCAAAACCTTCACAGCTCCATCCAGATCCTGCCCAGCTCAATCCAAAACCTTCACAGCTCCATCCAGATCCTGCCCAGCTCAATCCAAAACCTTCACAGCTCCATCCAGATCCTGCCCAGCTCAATCCAAAACCTTCACAGCTCCATCCAGATCCTGCCCAGCTCAATCCAAAACCTTCACAGCTCCATCCAGATCCTGCCCAGCTCAATCCAAAACCTTCACAGCTCCATCCAGATCCTGCCCAGCTCAATCCAAAACCTTCACAGCTCCATCCAGATCCTGCCCAGCTCAATCCAAAACCTTCACAGCTCCATCCAGATCCTGCCCAGCTCAATCCAAAACCTTCACAGCTCCATCCAGATCCTGCCCAGCTCAATCCAAAACCTTCACAGCTCCATCCAGATCCTGCCCAGCTCAATCCAAAACCTTCACAGCTCCATCCAGATCCTGCCCAGCTCAATCCAGAACCTTCACAGCTCCATCCAGAACCTTCACAGCTCCATCCAGAGGCTGTCCAACTCCAGAACTTGCCCAGCTCCAGAACCTTCAGAGCCCTGGAACCTGCAGAACTCTAGAATCTTCAGCTCCAGAACTTGCCCAGTTCCAGAACCTGCCCAGCTCCAGAACCTGTGTATCCCCAGGACCCGCCCAGCTCCAGAGCCTGCCCAGCTCCATCCAGAGCCTGTCCAGCTCCAGAGCCTGCCCATCTGCAGGCACAAGCTCAGGACAGAGCTGTGGGGACAGAGCTGGCACAATCCAGAGCGGTGGTCCCCACGCTGTCATTTGAAACAGGAGCTGAAGCCTTCCTCCTCTTTCAACCTATATTGTACAAATTGGTGAGTGAAAAAAAAAATTCTTCTTTGGGTTCACCCAAAACATTCATCCAAAATAAGGTTTCATCCTCTTTTTTTTTTTTTCCTTTACTAAGCAAGGCTGTGAAGAACAAGTATTTTGGGGTTTAGCTTAAACCCAAGCAGTTTCAAGAACAGAAAAAAACCCCAAGGTTTTAAAATTAACATGGACTACTCCAAGAAGAAAAAAAAAAAAGACTGAAAACATCCTGCTAAAAAACCTCAGGGTTTTTTCGGGCACTTTTTCTCTGTGAAGGAGGCCACTGTGGCATCCTTGGGCTGCTGGTGCAGGGTGTGGGTGAGGGCACTGCTGACTGTGTGAGATTGCAGCAGGGGGAGGCAGGATGCTCCCAGAGGAGGAGGAGGAGGAGGAGGCTCCGTGCTCCCAGGGGAGGGCTGGTTGCTGGGAGATGAAGGATTCCCAGTTCCCTCCGGCGGTCACCTCTGCAAGGAGCCCCTTCCCAGGACAGGGACCCCTTCCCAGCAATCCCCACACCCAGAGCCAGCCTGGGGCTGGAATTTCTTTATTTCCTTCACCCATCCCATCCCATCCCGTCCCGTCCCATCCCATCCCACCCCATCCCATCCCGGCTGCCCCAGGCAGGCAGGCAGGGCCGAAGGAATGCCCAGACCATGGGGAGAGGGGCAGAGCTGCCGAGCAGAGCCCTGAGCACCTCCCCAGCCCCAGCTGGCTGCTGCCGTGCCCTTTGGGACCTTCCCACGCTGGAAGCACCGAGCTGGCTGCTCCGGGGGCAGCTGCCACGCCACGGAGCTGGCTGTCCCTTGTCCCCAGGGGATGCTGCGCTGTGCTGGGATCCCCTGGGCTTTTCTCAGCAGCTCCACAGGTCTGCTCTGGTGTTTCCCCACAGCATGGGGAGCACCGGGGGCAGCTCCTCACAGCCCCCGAGCTCCGTCCCCACGGGAGGCCCAGCCCACACCCCTCGCTGTGCAGAGCTCTCAGGGTACACGGATAATCTTTTACTCTTCAGTACAAATAATTTATTACATTAAAATAACGTTTTTAAAAAATGAGTACTTTGGGAATAATTCAGGCTCGCCTGCGGAGGCATTTTTCAAAGTGCCATAATAGGCACTTAGAAATGGGTGGTTATTTTTATTCTCCGAGCCTGTCAAGAAGCTGATGGATCGAATTGGCTGATGACAAGGCAGCTGAGTGCTCATAGACGCGACCACAGCGGGAACACGGAGCCTGTTACAAATGAGCAGCCAGCCCGGGTCGGAGCCTCCCAGAGCTCTGCAGCTCTGCAGCAGGATCCTGCCACCCCTGCGGTGACAGTGACCTGGGCTGAGATGTCCTGGAGGGCACAGAGAGCAGGCGGCCCTGCCCAGCTCCCAGCACTGCCAGCCCTACAGCTCCGTTCCATCGTCCCTGTCCAGCTCACCAGGGGGAATGACCCTGGGCTGGGGGAAGAAAAACACTGGACCTTGGGCTGGAGAGTGACCCTGGGCTGGGGGAAGAAAAACACTGGACCTTGGGCTGGAGAGTGACCCTGGGCTGGGGGAAGAAAAACACTGGACCTTGGGCTGGAGAGTGACCCTGGGCTGGGGGAGTGACCCTGGGCTGGGGGATAACCCTGGGCTAGTAGAATAACCCTGGGGTGCAGGAGTCACCCTGGGCTGGGGGAACAACTCAAAGCTGGTGGAACCATCCTGGAGTGGAGGGATAACCCTGGGCTGGGGGAATGAACCTGGGCTGGGGGAATAACCCTGGGCTGCAGGAGTCACCCTGGGCTGGGAGAACAACTCAAAGCTGGTGGAACCATCCTGGGCTGGAGAGGTAACCCTGGGCTGGGGGAATGAACCTGGGCTGGGGGAATGACCCTGGGCTGGGGGATAATCCTGGGCTGGGGGAATGATCCTGGGCTGGGGGAACAACTCGAAGCTGGTGGAACTGTCCTGGGCTGGAGGGATAACCCTGGGCTGGGGGAGTGACCCTGGGCTGGAGGAACATCTCTGAGCTGGTGGAACTATCCTGTGTTGGTGGAGTAACCCTGGGCTGGCTGCTGGGGCAGAATCTGCTCAGCAGAGGCTTGGAAGGGCTGCTACAGACCTGCTCCTGAGGCTGAGAGGCAAATCCACTCCTTAAGGATGTAATTTGGCCAGAGCCAGCCTTTCCTGCATTCCTCCAGCCATTCCTGAGCCAGGCTGCAGCACCTGGGGATGCTGTGAACCTGCAGCAGCTGCTGAGGGCTTCCCAGGAGACCGGGGAGGTGCAGAGGGGAGGCTGGAGAATGGTGGATGTTCTGTTTTTCACCCCACTGAGCAGGGTGGATGATGGATATTTCAGGGTAAGATACAGGAGCCTTTAATCTTGTTTTTTGCCCACTGGGCAGGGTGGATGATGGATATTTTGAAGGAAACTTTGAGACCCTCCAATGCTGTTTTGACCCCACTGAGTAGGGTGGATGACAGATATTTCAGATGGAAACTTTGGGACCCTCTAATGCTGTTTTTACCCCATTGGGCAGAGTGGACAGTGGATATTTTGGGATAAGATACAGGATGCCCTAATCCTGTTTTTTCACCCACTGAGCAGGGTGGACAATGGATATTTTGAAGGAAACTTTACGATCATCTAATGCTGTTTTCCCCCACTGAGCAGGGTGGATGATGGATATTTTGGAGGAAACTTTGGGACCCTCTAATGCTGTTTTTCACCCCACGGTGCAGTGTGGACGATGGATATTTTGGGATAAGATACAGGATGCCCTAATCCTGTTTTTTCACCCACTGAGCAGGGTGGACAATGGATATTTTGAAGGAAACTTTACGATCATCTAATGCTGTTTTCCCCCACTGAGCAGGGTGGATGATGGATATTTTTAAGGAAGCTTTGGAACCCTCTAATCTTGTTTTTCACCCACTGGGCAGGGTGGACAGGGAGCCCCAGCAGCAGCTTGGGATTTCTGGGGTGGCAGTGGGAGCTGCCACACCTGGGGCTGCTCAGCCTGCACCCACCTTGCTGGCCCAGCAGCTCCTGCACATTCCCACCATTCCCAGCCAAACTCCAGCCTCTGCCGTGGAGAGGAATCCCTGCTGCAGACACAGAGCTGCTGCTCCGTGCAGTTTAGGCTCTTCTCTGATGCTCCAGCCCCTCAAAGCCTGGCTGTCTGTGGAAGAAATGAAAAGGAGCATGACTTTGAATTTCAGAGCCCAGAAGTGGCAGCATCTCCCTCTCTCACAGCCTCCTGCCTGCAGATTCAAAGCTCTCCTGAGGCTCATGAATTGATTCCCTGTTCCAGGAGGCAGGGAAGGTTTACAGGCTCATCTCCACCCCACGGTGGCCCAGAGCTGGCAGGATACGTGCCCAGGGTGGTATCAAGAGCCAGAGGCAGAGCTGACAACTCAGTAACTCTCTGTTCTTCTTCCTCCCACTCCATCCTTTAAACGTCCCAGTTTCCTCAGGAGTTGGGTTAAGGTGAGGAAAAAACCACACCTGGGTTTTTTCTAACAGCTTTGCTTCCTTTGGGAGAGCATTTCAGGCTCTGACAATCTCCTTCCCCTGCAGTGCAGCCTGGATGTCACCCTCGGCTGGCCCTGCTGCCCTGCAGCGTCACAGGGAGCACCGTCACACCTGACCCAGAGCCTTTATCTCATCCCCATCTCCCTGATCCCAGGGCACGTCCAATTAGACACAACGAGCACTTCTGACCCTCTTTGGTCTGAAAAGCCTCATTATGTTGGATTTTTGCTGTTTCAGATCCCCTCTCCCTGCTGGCCGAGCGTGTCCCTGCTGTGGGGCTGGAAGGGTCAGCGTGGGACGTGTCCTGCAGCTCAGAGGGGACAGGGCAGAGCTGCTGCCCTGGGCCACAACAGTCCCTGCAACAGGGGCAGGTGAGGGATGTGCCCACCAAAGCGTTCCTTTGGGGGAGGAACCTCTGCAACAAGCCAGGGCACTCTGTGTCCATCCTGTGTCCCCAGATGGGCCCCAGGAACTGGAGTGACAGAACAAGGAATGGCTTCAAACTGCCAGAGGGCAGGGTTAGGTTTTATGTGGGGGAGAAATTCTTCCCTGGGAGGGTGGGCAGGCCCTGGCACAGGTGCCCAGAGCAGCTGTGGCTGCCCCTGGATCCCTGGCAGTGCCCAAGGCCAGGCTGGACAGGGCTTGGAACAGTGGAAGGTGTCCCTGCATGGCAGGGGTGGCACTGGATGGGATTTATGGTCCTTCCAACCCAAACTATTTTATGATTCTATGAAGGGACCACAACCAGGAAAGCAGCTCTGCTGAGTGCTGAGCACAGCAGCTCTGGCTCGGTGAAAGCCTCAGCTAAGGGCAGGATGCTGGGCAGAGCAGCTGACGGCAGTTTCCTCCAGGATCCTGTTGTGGTTACTCGGATGAGCAGTCTGGATCAATGCTGGTGTGGCCTTGTGGCCTCCACTGGCAGGTCCAGGGGAGCAGCACGCTGGACAAAGAGCAGTAAAACATCCCTGGAGCAGAGCAGGCTCGGGGTTTGCAGACTCAGAGGAGCCACGGGCACAGCCCAGGTGTGTTCTTGTCACCACCTGGATGTGCTGGCAGCCCCAGGGAACACAGACAGCCAGGGCAGCTCAGGCTGGAGCTCAGGGAAAGGTTCTTCCCCCAGAGGTGCTGGCACTGCCCAGGCTCCCCAGGGAATGGGCACGGCCCCGAGGCTGCCAGAGCTCCAGGAGCCTTTGGACAGAGCTCAGGGATGGACAGGGTGGGGCTGTTGGGGCTCTGGGAAGGAACAGGGACAGGGCTGGACTGGCTGATCCTGTGGTCCCTTCCAGCCCAGGATATTCCATGATCCCACGATCCCTGAGCCCTGGCTGCCAGCACCCCCCAGTGTGAGGTGCTCCCTGCCCTCGCTCAGGGGGTGCACAGAGCTGTCCCTGTCCCTTGCAGATGGAGCCTGTTGTCATCTCTGTGACTCAGGGAGGCTCGGAAGCGCTGGCTGAGCTGCAGAGAGAGGATGAACACACCATGCCTCCAGGCACTCCCAGCAACAGATGCAGACACGTGGGCTCAGACCCCCATTTTTCCAGCCAGCGAGTGGAGAGAGAACAGTTCATGGGCTCTGGTTCAAACAGGATCTGAAATATCCTCCTAGCAGAGTTTTCCAGAAATAAATGAAACGTCTGAGGACTGGAAGCAAGGGAAGAATGAACAGATGGAGAGCTGCAGCTGGGCACCCTGTGATGCCCAAAGGAAGAGGCCCTGATGTGTCTCTGTCCCTGTCACCTCTTCCCCAAGCTCTTGTGGGTCAGGGCAGTGAAGTCTCACCCCCTCTGCCACACGATTTTGTAATAAAGGAAGGGGAATTGCTTTTTCCAGGAACCTTGATAAGGACATTCCCAGCAAAGGCCTCACTTTGGGATCCTCACAGCTCCAAGAAGGAGCTCCCAGAGGTAGGGCTTTGTTCTTCACCTGACCCACGATGTTGACTCTCTCTGCTCCAGTCTAGGACTGTTCAGGTGTTCAGTTCTCGGGTCTTTTTCCTGTCTATGCCGTTGCCAGGGTGTTATTTGGATCTCCAGAAGTCCCTTTAGAGGATAATCTGTCTCCCAGGTGGTTGGGAGCAGGGACAGAAGCAGAACCAGTCCAAAACATACATTCCTTTATATTGAAGGTCTGGGGCTGGGGACGTTCAGCCCATTTCAGTAATTTGCTTGTGAAATCTTATTTCTGGGTGTTTGATGCCAAGGGTTTGTCAGCCACAGGCCCCAGGCAAAGTGCTCTTGTTCCCAGGCTGTGTGGTGAAAACCCCATGAAGAGGAGCCCTCCTGGAGCCAGCTGTGACCCCAAGATGTCCTTCTGCCCATGAACAGAGTCCCTGGACACGGCCCTGTGGAGCTGGACATCCCTCACTGCCTGCTGTCACTGTGCTGTCCCCCTCAGCCAGGACAGCTGCCTTGTCCTGCCCTCAGTGTCCCTGGGCTCCCACCTGCTGGCACAGGTGAGGGGTGTCCCAAAGCCCAGCCCCGGGCACCCCCTGGTGCCTCAGCTCCTGTGGGGCTTTCAGACTCCCCACACCTGCCTCTGCCCCACACAGAGCAAAAAACTGCCCCAGAGGGTGTCCAGGACTGCCCTTCCCCGTGGCACACCTGCCCTGGGTGTCTCCTGGCGTGGGGAAGATGGTGAAGGTGCCTCCTCCAGGAACAAAGCAGCGAGAAAACAGGAAACAGGTACCAAACCTGGCAGTTTCAGCTCTTTTGCAGGAGAAGTGCAAACCAGCTTTGAGCTGTGGGTCACACAAACACCCAGGGACTGACCAAAAGGGGTTTCTGCCACCAGCCTTATCCCCAATCTTTCTGCTTGTTGTGGTTTTGGTTTGTTAATTTGAGATTTTTCTGTTAATTATTAGTGTACTTTTTTTGTTGTGAGACAGGATTAGGAGAAAGGTAAAGCAGGTTTAAAATTTTAAGAGGGTATAAAGAAAAAATTATTAATAGTCATTAAAAGGGAAAAAAAGTAGTAAGAATCAAAATAAACTTTTTAGACTACTTCTCATCTCTGTACTTCTCTTCCCTGTTTTTTTCTCTCACTCAGGTGGGAGGACTCAATCCACCTTCTCTCCTCTGTGTTTTCCGAAAAAATTATTAATAGTCATTAAAAGGGAAAAAAAGTATTAAGAATCAAAATAAACTTTTAGACTACTTCTCTTCTCTGTACTTCTCTTCCCTGTTTTTTTCTCTCACTCAGGTGGGAGGACTCAATCCACCTTCTCTCCTCTGTGTTTTCCTGCAGCCTCAATTATTTTCCACTGGCCTGAATGCCACAATGGCCTTGGGGGTGTTGGGGGAGCCTTGCTGCCATCACGGAGGTGTCTGGAGTCCCCAGCAGTGTGACAGCCTGTCCAGGCCATTTATCCCTGCCTGAGCCAGGTGTGGCTGCGTGAGGTGAGTCCATCCTACAAATCACCCAGGATTAGGGGTGATTCCCGGGCTGTTTTGGGATCCTTGTTCATCAAATCTTTCCCCTTGTTGTGATCTGAGTCTGAGGGATGGGAGAGGGGCGTGGGGGACTACGGGTGCTTCAGCAACAAACAGGTCAATGAGCTGCTGAAGGTTAACTCACAGCACCTTCAGGGCCTTCAGAGGAGCACCTTTCCTCCTAAAAACACAAAACCAGGTTGGAAAAGGGCCCTGCCAGCCCAGCTCCACCCTGGAGGGTGTGCAGTGTGGCTGAGGGGGGGCCTGAGTGGCCACTGGACCAAAGGTGACTGGTCACATCCCTGGGGACAGGGGTGGAAAGCTTTTCTGTGCCTCTAAGAATGCACCAAACCCTGCCTGGGGCCTCAGGGTGTGAGAGCAGCTGTCCCTCGAGCTCTCGGTGTCCCCAGGAGCTGACCTGGCCAGGACCTTGGCTCCAGCTTGGGCAAAGATCAGGAATGGGACAGGGGGATTGGTTCTTGGCTCTTCTCATCCTCGGACACTGAACTGTCCCTTCGGGCTCAGCCAAGCTCACAGCTCGCCCTCCTCGCGTCCCAGGAGCCGGGAATTCCCCCAGGAGGCTCCCCCACTTTTCACACGTGTTTGATTCCTGCCGAAGCAGAGACCCCACCTCGCTCCCAGGCTGCCCGGGGACGGCGAGAACACCCCGGGCCCTCCTGGGAACCAAGATTTGGCTGTTCAGAAATGCCGATTTCACTGCCCCGGCTCAGCCGGAGCCACGGGAGGTGTCAGCAGGAGGGGACTCGGTTGGCCCCGTCCCCGCAGCTCCTTCCTTTTGTCCCCTGGATCCGTCTCCATCCTCCGGAGCCGGCAGCGACAGCGGCGTCCTGCTTCCCTCTAGTGGTGCCGGCTCCGGAACGGCCGGGATAGCAACGCTGTGATCCCATTGCAAACTGATCCCATTGCACACTGATCCCAACGCTGTGATCCCACTGCACACTGATCCCATTGCACACTGATCCCAACCCTGTGATCCCACTGCACACTCTGATCCCATTGCACACTGATCCCAACCCTGTGATCCCACTGCACACTGATCCCATTGCACACCGATCCCAACCCTGTGATCCCACTGCACACTGATCCCACTGCACACTGATCCCACTGCACACTGATCCCACTGCTCACTGATCCCAATGCACACTGATCCCACTGCACATTGATCCCACTGCTCACTGATCCCATTGCAAACTGATTCCACTGCACAGTGATCTCAACCCTGTGATCCCACTGCACACCCTGACCCCATTGCACACTGATTCCATTGTTCACTGATCCCACTGCTCATTGATCCCATTGCTCACTGATTCCACTGCACAGTGATGCCACTGCACACTGATCCCATTGCACAGTGATCTCAACCCTGTGATCCCACTGCACACCCTGATCCCATTGCACACTGATCCTGCTGCTCGCTGATCCCATTGTTCACTGATGCCATTGTTCACTGATCCTCCAGGGAGCTGTTTGGGCTGTCACCTTCATGTGGGTGCTGGTGACAGTGGCTGAACTCACACCCAGGTGTGCCCAGGTGGCCAGGAAGGCCAATGACACCTGGGCTGTCTCAGCAATAACGTAGCAGCAGGACTAGGACAGTGACCAGTGTGCTGGGAACGGATGAGACACCTCCAGTCCTGGAGTCAGTGCTGAGCAGGACAGGGCTGGAAGGGCTGGAGCGTGTCCAGGGCAGGGAATGGAGCTGGGAAGGGGCTGGAGCCCCAGGAGAGGCTGAGGGAGCTGGGAAGGGGCTCAGCCTGGAGAAAAGGAGGCTCAGGGGGGCCCTTGTGGCTCTGCACAGCTCCTGACAGGAGGGGACAGCCGGGGGGTCGGGCTCTGCTCCAGGGAACAGGGACAGGAGGAGAGGGAACGGCCTCAGGCTGGGCCAGGGCAGGCTCAGGGTGGATGTTGGGAATTTCTTCACTGAAAGGGTGGTTGGGCATTGGAACTGCCCAGGGCAGTGGTGGGATCACCTGGAAGTGGCCAAGGAACAGCTGGAAATGGCTCCTAGACCATGGTGGTGGTCAAAGGTTGGACTCAAACTTCCTGGAGGTCTTCTCCAACCTTAACAAGCCTGTGATTCTACTGCCAGGATGCACAGCAGGTCCCTGGAATGTGCTCTGCTGTGGAGGGATGAGTGAGAAATGGTTAAATGAGAGCAGGACAAAGTGCTGCTCCAAAGAAATCCACACCCCTGGCCTGGCTGGAATGAGGAGGAGGAAGGAAATGCCATCTCTGTCAGAGTGATGCTTGTCCCAGCACCTTTGTGGGGGAAATGAATCCCATTCCTGCAGGAGCAGAGCACAGAGAACCCCTGGCAGCTCCTGAGTGCCCAGCCAGGGAGAAGCAGGCCGGGTTTGGGGTCACAGTGTGCACTCACAAGTGTGTGGGGCAGGTGACAACCCAGTTCCAATTGCCAGTTTCAGCTCTTTTGCAGGAGAGGTGCAAACCAGCTCTGAGCTGTGGGTCACACAAACACCCAGGGACTGACCAAAAGGGGTTTCTGCCACCAGCCTCATCCCCAATCTTTCTGCTTGTTGTGGTTTTGGTTTGTTAATTTGAGATTTTTCTGTTAATTATTAGTGTACTTTTTTTGTTGTGAGACAGGATTAGGAGAAAGGTAAAGCAGGTTTAAAATTTTAAGAGGGTATAAAGAAAAAATTATTAATAGTAATTAAAAGGGGGAAAAAGTATTAAGAATCAAAATAAACTTTTTAGACTACTGCTCTTCTATGTACTTCTCTTCCCTGTTTTTTTCTCTCACTCAGGTGGGAGGACTCAATCCACCTTCTCTCCTCTGTGTTTTCCTGCAGCCTCAATTATTTTCCACTGGCCTGAATGCCACAATGGCCTTGGGGGTGTTGGGGGAGCCTTGCTGCCATCACGGAGGTGTCTGGAGTCTCCAGCAGTGTGACAGCCTGTCCAGGCCATTTATCCCTGCCTGAGCCCTCCAACGGGCCAGCGAGGCTGTGACCTGGTTGTCTCAGGGAAATGGAGCAATCCAAGCACAGCGGGATGGCTCCCAGCCATGGCAGATGGAATTGGCTGTTCTGTAGCCCCACAGGTGCTGTTGAGCCCAGCCCAGCTCCAGGGCCAGGCTGGAGCAGCTGGTGGCTCTGCCGTGCTCAGGAGCAGAGACCAGCTCAGGGAAAGGCCCTCACAGCCCAGCTCCTGCTGCATTACACATAATTACAGCTGGAACTTGTCTCACATGCCTCCGAGGAGCCTGCTGGAGTCCATCCCTAACTCCTGCAGCACCAGGATGAGAAGCAAGGGAGAAGATGTGGCTGCAGGCCCGGGGAGGCCATCAGGGCCCCTAATTGGTTCGAAGGTGTTAGTGAGGCCATCAGGGCCCATAATTAGTGGGAAGGTGTTAGGGAGGCCATCAGAGCCTGTAATTAGGGGGAAGGTGTTAGCGAGGCCATCAGGGCCTATAATTAGTGGGAAGGCTTTAGCGAGGCCATCAGGGCCCATAATTAGCGCTGGGAGCACCGAGCTGTCCCTTCTCTCTCACACTCCTTGTTCTCCCTCACGACTCTCTGGCCCAGGCCCAGCGGCCCAGGAGGGTTTGGCCGACCTTAGAGGCAGGGAATGGAGCAGCACAGGGGTCACCTCCCACCCCAAACCCCCCGAAGGCAGACACTGACCCTGCCAGCCCTGCTGACCCCGCTGTGCCCTGAGTGAGGGGTTTGCAGGGCACAGCCCTGGGCAGGATGGCAGCTCCCCTTGGTGTTGGCTCTGTAGGGACTGGTGGAAGGGATTTATGGATTTACGGGATTTATGGATGTNGGACACTCAGTGGCCATGAAGAGCAGAGATCTCCTGGAGGGAGGATTGGCTGTGGGAGAGATAAAGAAAAACTGCCCAAAGAACAGCAGATACCTGCTCCAGCTCTGACAGCTGGGGATAGAACACCCACGCCCAGCCTAATACAATGGAACTTTTTCCTTCCTGGTCTCTGCTTATCAATCTGAAACATGACTAAGTTAATTGCCCCATCTCCAGCCCTGACTTTCTGTTTCTCTACAATTTGTAGTTGTGCTCCTAAATTTATATTCAATATTAAAATCAACACAGTCGATGTGCAGTGGGCACCATTAATTTCCCTCTCTTGTTGAATCCAAGCATTTGAATTTTAACTTCAGAAGTTCTTCAGGAAAACCACCCTGCTTTTTTTTTTTTTTTCTTAATTTTACTTTATGGATCAATTCACTGCAACTTCATTGGCAAAAAATAGCTGCTGCTCGCGTGTGAGCTGTGTGTGCCATTGTCCTTTCACAAAGCCATTGTCACGTTGTTATTGTGATATTGTCATTCCCTAAAATGACTGAAAACATGAAGGTTTTGTGGGAAATGCCTAATCCCAGATACTTGGGATTATTAACTGAAAGGAACTTGCAGCAGCATTTGATGTTATTTTTATTTATTCAGCCACCCAGCCCGTTCTTCCCCAAGCTCCTAGATAACATTTCTCAGCCTTATCTCAGCTGAGGACAGCGGGGGCTGCTCAGCTGCTGCTTTTGTGCCATTCCTCTTCACATTTATTCAGGCCAAAGCATTAAAAAATCTGCATTCCTGGCCCTTCCTGGTGGAGCAGGGGGGTCACACCCCCGGTTCCACTGGCTCTGAGCTCTTCCTTTCTTCAAGGAAGCTGTGAAGCATTTGGGCATCACTCTGAGGATGGCGACAAGAATGATCAGAGGCCAGGCGTGACATTCTCTAAAGGAAGACAGGGAGAGGTGCCGTGTTAGCCTGGGCACAGCATCCATCTGAGGGGATGCAAAGAATTGCTCCAGCAAGGACAAAGGTGTGCTCTGAGTGCCTGAGGTGCTCCAGGCAGCAGGAAAGGAATTTAGGCTGCACAGGGGGGAGATTCCTGGCAGCACGTGGAAATCGCTTCTGGCAGGATGGATAAGGAAGCTCTGAGGAAAACGTGGAGTTTCCATCACTGGGAGCCTCAGAGATTAAGGAAATACCTCCCAGGGGTGTCAGAGGCATCCCTGCTGCACTGTTGCATTTATCAGAGCTGCCTGCCCAGCGTGGAGCCGCTGCCTTCCCCCGGAGTGTCCCCGGAGCAGCAGCATCCTCCAGCCAGGACAGGCACTGCTGCTGGCAGGGAGGAGCACGGGGCCCTGCCTTCGCTCCCTGAGCGAGCCAGGAGCCACAAATGGGAAAACTGGGAGGCCGGAGAGAGTTTGTGGGCAGAAACACCGAGAAGAAAATCTACAGGGTAAATCCCCACCTCTAGCCTGGAGAAAATGAGAGCTCAATGAGCATCAGCAGGGCTGGGCTTTGTAGTGTTTGCACCCAAGACAGAGCCCTCCCTGTGCTGTCCCCTCACTGGGCACAGGGCACACACAAGCTGTGGACACAAGGCCCCCATTTGCTGTCCCTTCCAGGGCCACCAGACCGAACCCAACCATTGTGGGTGATGTTTTATTGCACATAACCGACGGTAGAAGCGAATTTCCTGCAGCCCGCCACAGCCACACAAACGTCCAGGTGTGTGCAGAGGAATGGCCCTGGCTCACCGCAGCCTGGAGAATTCCAGAGGGGCAGACCCGAGCCTCCGAGCCGGCCGGCTGCCCTGGCAGCGCCGCAGGGACCCGCGGGGGAGCTCGCAGGGCTGCCCGGCTTCGTGGCAATGCCAGCTTGCCCTCTAGTGGCCCTGATCCCAAATGTCCCTCCAGCTGCAGGGCAATGATGTCCCACAGCTGTTTGGGATCACGCAGTTGGGGCTCACGGTAACAGAAGGGGGATCTGCTTAACCCTTTCCTTCACAGAGGGGCTTAACCCCCTAAACTACGCACAGCTCACTGCCTTTGGTACCCGGCTGAGCTGCTGCCTCCTCCTCCTCCTCCTGTCTCCCGCGGTGGCTCTGAGGAGCTTCAATGGCCAAACAGTGGCTTTAGGGGGCTGCAGCCTCGGCAGCAGCAAGGAAAGGGATTTATTTTGCAGCCCAGGCAACCTTTGCCCTCCCTCCCAGCATTTATGGAAGTTTGGCTCAAGTTTGCCTGTTCCCACCTCCGTGATGTAATTCTGTGTAATCTGAAAGAAGCTGCACCCAGACTAAAGGACAAATACCCAATAGTGAGATTACACTGATTTCTGCCGAATTCGCTGGATTTCGGATCTAAATGGAGGACGAAAAGACAAAGCTTTGGCACCAGGGGAGAGGACACAGCTCCCCAAGGACTCCTGTGTGCTGCACAGAGGCTGCAGACCCGGGGGCAGGAAGGCTCCTTGTTTCCAGATGGATTTTCCCAGTCCACCTCCCAACCCCAAGCACCCCAGCCCCAAACCCCCCTGCCTTCCTTCCACCATGGATCCCTGGAGCAGCCCCTCCACAGGTGCCCGCCCTCCCCACCACACCTGCAGAGCATCCCTGGCAGCAACACCCCGAAGCCCTGGGAGGAAAGGGTTAAGTGATACAGTTGGCCTTTCCCCGGCAGCAGCTTTTGCTCGGCTCTGCCTGCAGCCCTGTTTATCAGCAATTGCAGGCTCTAAAATCCGCACTTTACAAGTGCAGCATAACCTGCCAGTTATAATGGGTTGAATTATACCTCATCCCTGATGCAACTCTTGATGAGCCGCCCCTCAGCCAGAGAACTGATAGCGGACAAGTTTATGGCTCTCCTGGAAAACACAATTAGAAATTGCATCCCCACCACAAGCCCTTGGGTTAACCCTTTCACTGTGGCTCCCGAGGCAGGCAGCCTTCACTGACAGCCCTTTCCCAGCAGGAAGGGAAAAGAGGAGAGAGGAATTGCTGCTGGAGAGATCTGAGAAGAAATATTGGATAGGAAAAGAGGGATTCAGTGGCCTCCTTCCTGTTTACACCAGGGCTTTCCAAGAAATGGGATCAAGTTTTGGCAGGAAGCTGCAAGTCAAGGAAAAGTACCAGGGGATCCACTGGATTTGTCCATCTTGTGCACCACAGCCCTGCACAGGCCAGGTTATGCCACCATCCCAGACCTGCTGAAGGACCCAAATCCTTCACTGGGATGTGTGACCTGCTCAGAGCTGCTCTTCATGTTATTCTTTTCCTCTTCAGCTGTGCACAGCTTGAATTGGGAAATAACTATCAGCAGGACTGAGCAGGCAGTGAGTCAGGAGCAGAGTGACCCAGGGGTGCAGCACAGAGACCATGGGCTTTGGGGCATTGTGACAAGGACCAGACAGGATGGATCCCCACAACAGAGCAGCCCAGCACAGAGAAATCACTGCCATTAATGAAATCACAACTGGGAAAAGTCCCAGAGCCTTTCACTCGAACAGGGCTTGTCTTTTGGTACAGCAGCCCCTGCTTCTGCAGCCCCTAAGGCATCCTGAGCTGTCCCAGCCACTGCAAGGAGTTAAATCCTGCTCCAAGGGCAAGTCCAGCCTATCCCTAATCCTGGCATCAAAAGGCTGCCTGGGGTTTGTGCTGCTTCTCTGGAGCAGTCCAGGGAACAGAGGGCAAACCCCACAGAGCTGCAGCCAACACTGCCAGGCATTGAGCCAGGGGCAATTCCAAACTGTCCTCAGAGAGAACACCTTTCAAAAACAGAGAGGGAATAAATTTATTTATCTTGGCTTGACTTTAGCCATTGGAAATAGGCCCAGAAGCAGCTGCCTGTCCTTGCCACCTCCTGTGCTCCAGGAAGAACATTTTGATGGAGAAGGTTATCCAGAGAAGCTGCGGCTGCCCATCCCTGGAAGTGTCCAAGGCCAGGGTGTACCAGGCTTGGAGCAGCCTGGGACAGTGGAGGTCTGCTCTGCTGCTCCTCTCACAGCAGAGGAGTTGGATTTACAGAATCTCTAAGGTCTCTTCTGACCCCAATCACTCTGTGATCCTAGAAGACCACGAGAAAATCTAAACAAATACACCAGGTCTAGTTAATTAAGTTAATTAAGTGAAACTTTTAATAAAGCAGTTCAGTATTAATGTGCCTTGTGCTGGGGAATGTGCTGGGCCCATCTCAGCCATAAACCTTTCCTATGACACCATTTAGAGTTTATTCTGCAAATATTCCATGGTCAACTCTGGGATGGAGCTGCCCTGGAAAATCCTGCATCCTCCTCCCACTGAGCCCCAAATTGGGCTCACTGGGCCCACGCTGGCACCTGCAAAATTTTGGTGGCTCCAAGCAAGCTGATAGAAAGCTCTGGAAAGCTTTTAGTGGTCCTGCCCCTGCTGTTCTCAGGCTCCTGTGGCAGGTCGCCCTTCCCCAGGTGCCAGCTCTGAGCCTGAGCCCAGCACAGGCGGAGCAGCCAGGGCTCCCAGCAGCCAGGGAGGGCCAGGGCACTGACCAAGAGCCCCTGGAGCCTCCCCTGGTGCAGAACAGGGTGAGCAGGGAGGATTTCTGGGGCTGCTGGGTCACCAAGTGACCAAAGCAACCAAAGTGCTGCTCCTGCCCAAATCCCCAGGAGAAGAAATGGCCAAGGAGGGCCAGACCCAGAACATCACCTGCCAGCAGAGCCACCTCTGACAGAATCCTGCAGCCATGGCCATGGCTCCCTCTTTCCTCCTGCCCTGCAGGGAGGAGCTGCAGCCCAGACAGAAGATTTGTGGTACAGCCCTGGCTCTGTCTGGTGCCCATCAAGGGGAAAAGCCAAAGTTTCAGTCAAGCCTCCTGCTCACCCCAGGATTTTCACCTTGGAGCTTTTATCAGGAAATATAAAAATAATTTTAAGTTTAATTTTAATTTTAATTTTAATTTTTAGTATCTATTTTCATTTTTAATTTTCATCCCAGGGAGAAAAAAAACAACTTCAGAGATTTTCCTGAGCCTCTCTAAGCCAGAGCACAGTCCCACCAGGCTGGGATGGGATGAGTCCCAGAGGTCTAGAGCTGACCTCTCTGGGCCATGAGCTTCGTGGCCATTTCCTTGCACCTTCTGCTGACTCAGGGCACAGAACCAGCTGGGAGCAAATCAACCCATCCCCTCTCTCTCAGTCCTCTGAAATCTGGGCCCAGGAATATTTACAGCCTCTCTGTCTGTCTCTGACCTTCAGCTTTTATTTGCGTACGTAAATTTTGTTCTATTCCGGGGCTACAAGTTTCATATCAGGGCAGTTCAATCTTTATGAGGATAAAGTGTTTGCAGTGCTCTTAAGCAGCTTAACGTAAGCATGTGTGTGAAAGATTAACAGCTCTGTGAGTCGGAGCAGTTAAGTGACAATATAAAGAGAAAGGAAAGGAGAAAACATCATCAATCTTAAGCAGCACCAAGAATATTTGAGATGAGTTATTGAGGGGAACAATGCCAAGCCCAGCAGGGCATTGATGACCAGAACAGGAAAGGCAGAGCAACTTGAAAGGATCATCTACAGCTCCCAAACTTGGAGGAGAAAGGAAATGTTAATTATCCCATGGTATTTATGTCCATCACTTGGTGTTGTGTTCAGAGCAGACACTGGGGTGGAGGAAGGAAGAGGTAGACTGTGAGTGTAGCTCAATCTGTGCTTCTCCAAGGTGCTGTCATCTCAGAGAACAAACTCATCCCTCCCTCCCTGTAGTGGGACACTCCCCTTCCTGCTGCTGAGGCTGAGGAAAAGCTCCCAGCTGGTTTTCACAGCTCTGATGGACACAGGGACCATCTCACCCTACTCTCTCCAGAGCATGAGGTGGCAGAAAAGCTTCCAGAAATGCTGGAAGACCAACCAACCACCACTGGGTTTGTTTTTTATGTGCGTGTCACTCACTGCACCTGCACAATGCTCCAAAAACCTGTGCCAGGTATCACCTGCAGAGCACAGGGTTGTGCAAGGACAAAGATTTTTATAACCTCTGGCAAACCAACTGATGACCGTGCCCTTGACTTCACTGACAAGGGATAGCTCTGCCTGTTTGCCAAGGCAGGTCATTGGCTAATTAAGGGATGGTTGGAAATGTTCTGAGATCCTCTGATGAGGCATCCCTGGATGAGAAAATATGATGATGCCCATGGGAAATGGCTGTTTGGCTCTGGATTTTCACTGCACACACAAAGAGAACCCCACAACAGGAGGAACAAGGCATCAGGAGGGACAGGGAATGGCACTGGATGTCAGTGAGCAAATGCTGGAGCTGTTTCTGCTAAAATCAGACATTGTGGCTCTGTTGGTAGGAGGAGAAGACACCTTGAGGCTGCACTGGAGAGCTCCTGGACCAGCCCCTGGGATGAGATTATCCCCTGATTCCCCATGGATTACAAAATGAACCCACTGAACAACTGACATTCCCTTTTTCTCAGGGATTTTTTTTTCTGTTTTTAGAGCCTGGTATGAGGCCTGACTCTCCTGGACCTTGTCCTGGTGCCTGGATTTTTAACCAAGCCTCTGATCCTCTCCAAATGTGCCATGCATGAGTCATTCCTGCCTTTCTGGGATCATCCATCCAGGTTATCTCCAGGTTAGTGACACATCTGCTGCCTGGAAAGTTGGGCTTCATTGAAAACATCCTGTGAAACACCACGATCAGGGCTGGGGAATGTTTGGGAATGGAGAATATCTCTCTTGGAAACTGCCTACACATCAAAAGCAGAACTTCTTCTCCAGGGAATTGCTTTTGGCAAATTCCAGCATTGGATAAAAAGATCGAAGCAAAATATCTGGATGAGGTCAGAGGGCTCCACTCCAGAGCAGCTGGAATTTCCTTTCACGAGGAAGCCCAGAATTGCAGCAGCACCCAAACATCCAGATTACATCAAAATGGAGAATTTCATTTATCCTGATGGGGGACCTTTTCCTGTGTTTTTGTTTTCTTTTTAACTCAGCCCCAAGGAGATGCCTGCCAGTGGAATAGGAAATCTGACTTCAAAGCAGATCAGATCCATGAAGAATTGCCCAGGTTCACAGTTAATGGGGGTCCTCAGTGACAACAAGGAGGTCACCGGGGCAGAGCAGTGGAGCTGGAGGTTAAGCAGCTCCAGAAATGCATCCCAGTGTCTGCTGTGCTCCCTGCACCAAGTCCAGGCTGTTTTCCAGGGAGAATAAAACCCCTGCTCTGTGCACCGAGGGAAATCTGCGCTGTGCAAACAATAAAGATAACAGGGGAAGATAACTTCGCAGGCTGTTGTTTTTACATCTCGGCAGGAGTATAAATAAACCCAAAGAGATTCCTTAGAGATGGGAGAAGCCCGAGGATGGGACTGGGAATGAATGTGGCAGGCAGTGGGCGCCACTCAGCTCCCTCTACACAGGCAGGAATCCATCCTTGATTCCATCCATGATTCCATCCATCCATCCATGATTCCATCCATCCATGATTCCATCCATCCCTCCATCCATCATCCATCCGTCCATGATTCTATCCATGATTCCATCCACCCATCCATCCATCATCCATCCATGCATGATTCCATCCATGATTCCATCCACCCATCCATCCATCCATGATTCCATCCATGATTCCATCCATGATTCCTTCCTTCCTTCCATCCATCCATCCATCCATCCATCCATCCATCCATCATTCCTCCATCCATCCATCCATCCATTCATCCTCCATCATCCATCCATCCATCCATCCATCCCTCCATCCATTCATCCTCCATCATCCATCCATGATTCCTTCCTTCCTTCCTTCCTTCCTTCCTTCCTNATCCATCCATCCATCCATCCATCCATCCATCCATCCATCCATCCATCCATCCCTTCCCATCCATCCCTTCCCATCCATTGAATAAAACCTCAAATCTTTGTGGGATATCTTCTCCATGTTCTACTCCCTGCCTTTCTTTTCAGACCACACAGAGTTGGGAAGAGGATCCCACCTTGGTGACACTGAAATTCAACCCAAGATGGGTTGAATTTCAGCACGAGCCTTTCTCTAGGATGGATTTGTTCTCACAGGCAATATTTGAACAGGTGTAAAACTAAGAATGACTCTTATCCAGGACAGTCAGCACAATCACCTGCAAGGAAATCCGCTCAGGCCCTGTAACCCAGATTTTCTGCTGTTCTGCGTTGTAAGAATTGAATTTTGAAGAAGACAGAAATTCCTATTGAGTTGTTTACATAGAAAGTGATTTCCCTAGGATTTCTTCTGGTGATTGACTTCACCCATTTCCTGGGCACTGCCCACCAGCAGGAATACAGGAAAGCTGTGCAGAAACCTGCAGGAATCCTGTGATGACATGCAAAAGGGTGAGATTTTTGTTAAAATGAGGTGTCTCTGTGCCTTGGAATGGGGTTGGGCTCTGATGGGTCCTTTCATCTGCCTCAGGATTTTCCAGTCCTTGGCAAAACCAGTCTGTTACTGCTGGTCCACCCCAGAGCACACAGATCCCCAGGGACACCCTCTGCTCCACTTCCTCCGGGGTGTCCCTGTCCTGGCTGTCCCCAAGAGAGCTGGGACAAGGAGCTGGAGGGCTGGGAGGGACCCCTCCCTGGGGCAGGGGAGCAGCCCAGCACAGGGTGTCCTCTGCCCTTCCTCCTCCTCAGCAGATTAAAAGGGCCATGAAATAAAGAGCAGGGATGGTTCCAGGAGCAAAGTGCTGAGGAGTTTTCCCAGTCATTCCCTTGGAGCACTTCAAAAGAAGCTGCTGGAACATTCTCCCCTGGGAATGATGTCCTTTGGCAGCAAGGTGCTTTTTGGGAAGAGCTCTTGAGAGCTGGGGAAGAACCAGCTCTCCCCACCACAGAAACCTCCACTCCTTCCTCCACCCCCTTTGCACACCTGCCCCAACCTCGGCTGTGCTGGTGGACACTCCTTTAGCAGAGGCCAGCCCTCCTTCAGCCACCCTGGCTCACCCTGGATTTTCCCCAAGCTCACCTGGGAGCTCTGCTCATCCTTTGGGAGGTCTCCCCTGTGAGGGGCTGGCAGCAGGAGCCCCTCAGCTGTGGGACTGCACTACTGAGCTGTGATTTATGAGCCTGATGGTTCCCAGAGCTGTGGGAACACGCTGACATTTCTCCCTGTCTCTGCTGCTGGTGCTGCAGTCAGGCTGTTCCTGGTTTCTGTGTTCTGCCTGGAGCACGGGGGCCCTGGGGACTGGCAGGGCTCGGCTGCCTGGGGCGTGCAGCTGTGCCCAGGGCTGTGAGCTCCCTGTCCCCACTGCCAGGGTGGCCGTGGCAGTGTCTGCCACCAGGATGCAATCCCACTCCTGGCTCTAACAGGACTTTGTCCCTCGTGGGCTTTGTCTCAGTCTGGTAATGGCTGGGATCTCCTCCAGGAGCTCAGCTCTCCCAAGCCTGGCTAAGTTTGTGCTTTCCAAGAAATGTGTGGAAAACAGCTCTCACCGAGTTTAACTCTTACAGGGAACAGCAGAGGGAGGTTTTGTTCCACTTGTCTGTTCTGCCACCCCTCCTGCGGTGCTGCTGATGTGCCCAGAGCAGCCGCTGGTGCCAAGGCCAGCGTTTATCTTATTCCTGCTGCAGCTCCCTGGCAGCTGTGCCCTGTGCCACTGCCTCTCCCGGAGCGGAATTCTTCCATTCCAAAGGGTCTGAGACTTCCCTTGGTGTTTGTTCACAGGGTGAAGAGGCTCTGGGGGAGGCAGAAAGAGTGGGAGCAGCAGAGAGGAGGGAATAGAGGTGGGATGCGTCCTCTGCTCGCTGCAGAGCTCCCTGTGAGGATGCTGGGCACAGGGCAGGGCAGGACAGGGCACTGGGAACCTCCTGGGTGGCAGAGGAGGGGCTGCTGCAGCCCGGGCTGTGTGGGCAGGGCTGATGGAGAGCTCCAGACACGCAGAGACCAGTGCAGGAGGTTGGGAGAAGGGACTCCCCTCACCAGAGCACAGACATTGAGGGGCTGGAGCGTGTCCTGGGAAGGGGCTGGAGCCCCAGGAGAGGCTGAGGGAGCTGGGAAGGGGCTCAACCTGGAGAAAAGGAGGCTCAGGGGGGCCCTTGTGGCTCTGCACAGCTCCTGACAGGAGGGGACAGCCGGGGGGGGTCGGGCTCTGCTCCAGGGAACAGGGACAGGAGGAGAGGGAACGGCCTCAGGCTGGGCCAGGGCAGGCTCAGGTCAGGGTGGATTTTAGGAATTTCTCCACTGAAATCATGTGAAGCCCTGGCACAGCTGCCCAGGGCAGTGGTGCAGTCACCATCCCTTGGGAGTGATCGACAATCAAGCAGATGTGGCACTTGGGGACAGGGCTTAATGGCCATGGAGTGTTTGGTCCGAGGTTGGCTCAGTGATCTGGAGGTGTTTCCCAACGTTATCGATGCTCTGATTCCAGGAGAGGCCCTGGGGGAGGCCGTGGGCTCTGGGGGATTCAGGGGGGCTGCCCTGAATTCAGGGGGGGCCAGTGGAGAGCTGGGTGCTCTGGCAGGGCCTGGGGACTGTCCCAGCCAGGACACAGCACACGAGCAGGGACTTCTCCCCGTCTCTGGAGGAGGGTGGAGATGCTGAAAGGAGGGAAGGGAGAAGAAAAGACCCAAAGGCAAGCGAGCATTCAGCTGCCAGGGGAGAAGGGTTTGCTCCAGGATTTATTGCTGAGTCCTGGCTGCCATCCAGCCCTGCCGAGACCATCAAACCCCCATTCCTCTCATCCCTGCAGATGCTGCCGGGGTCCCCCAGGCTGCCCAGCACCGTCCTGGCTCCTCTCCCCTGGCGCTGACAGGGGTTTGCTGCTTCCTGGCTGGAGCCAGACACAGGAGGGGGCTCAGCACATCTGGGAGAGCTCAGCATCCCCTCGGAGCTGCCCCTGGGGCTGCTCACACACTGCGGGGCTTCTCCTAAAGCTGTCAGCAGGAGCCTCCCGGGCCGGGAGCAGCGCGTTCCCGGGGCTGTGTGCCGGCTCCCCGGGAGCTGTGCCCTCCAGGTGACAAGCTGTGGCTCCTGCCCTTGGAGAGGAGCCAGCTCGGAGCATTACAATTTAATTAACTTACTCCAGCAGCTGCCAGGGAAAGCTCTAACAAGAGCCTGAAAGAAAACAAGGCTTTGGCTGTTACCCTGTGGAGGGGAAGTGTGGGGGAGCTGTGAGGTTCTGGCTGCACTCGGGAACCCCCATCGGGGTAAAATGAGGGGTAACAGCTTTTGAAGTCTTGGGCAGGGCTGCCAGGTGTTTCCCTCTGCCCACCCCGAGGTCCTGTGTCTCAGCCTGAGCCCTGGTCTGAGCTCCATCTCCTTGGAGAAGGGGAAGCAGCCACTGCTGGCTGTGTGAAGGGGCTGAGTTGCCGTATGGCCACAGACAAGGAAAAATGGAAAACCAGAGTTTTTCACACCCACCCTCTCCTTGTTTTCCTCTAGAGGATTTCCTAAGGCCTCCTCCTGCCTTTATTCAGATCCCACCCCGTGTTCATCAGCTGATCCAGCAATAAAACCAAACCTTTGTCCTGTGCCTCACCCCCAATTCCATCCCTCTCTAAATCCCTCTGGGTTTTCCCCGAGTCCCCTGAGCATTGTGGATTCATGTGACAGTCCTACCCTGCTTGGAGCTTTTTGCTCCTGCTGTCCCTCCCAAGGGAATATGGCCACTGAAACATCCAGGGAGAAAAGGGAAGTTTTGTAGATTTACAGTTATGATTTATAGTTATTTATAGTTAGATTTATAGTTCCCCCCCTGTGTTGTTATCGGGGTGCCCTGGGTTTGGGACATTTGGGAGGCTCGGCTCGTTACTATGGCAACAGCTGACCCCAGTCAGGATTTAAGGAAGTGATCTCCACCCCTGGACAGGGAAGAAGAACTCGATGGACAGAACTTCGGGAGGAGCTAGAGGGTTAAAAGGCAAAACTTCCATTGTGTGGGTGAGCCCATGGTGGGAAAAATCCTCTGCTCCTGGTGTTGGAATATTTTCTCTATTCAGTCTCCTGTTGTATTTTTGATAAGGTTTTAATAAACCTTTTAAACTTTTGAAAATGAGTCTCATTTCTCACACCCCAAAACTGCAGCTGCTGGAACCACAGGGATAGTTTGAATGGAAGATCCTGAGGAATTCTGTGACTCGGGGCACGCTGTCACCTCTGCCAGCCCATGATGTGACAGCCAAAAATGCACCTGAAGGTGCCAAGGCAGGGAGGACAGGTTGGGGTTCAGCTGAGGGGGTTCAGGCTCTGAACAGGGAAAGTCCATCAGGAACTGGACAGAATCCACCAGTAAACACATCCAGTCCTGCCCGTGCCTGAGCTGCCAGACAGAGCCTGTGGCTCCAGACACTCCTGTCACCCTCAGAAACACTCATGATAAAGGCAGGCAATAAAAACCACGGATGGAGGAATAATTATCCAGGGGCAGGAAGGGGATAAAAAGGGAAAGAGCCTTGATGTAACACAAACATCATAAAAGGCCATAAAAGCAAAGCAAAGGGAAGTGTGAAGGAGGCTGAAGGTTGGCAGCAAATGTACATAAACACAAGGAGCAGGGCTGGAAGGGGCTGGAAATGAGGAACGGGGTGGATGAAATGGAGAAAGATGAAGCTGAGATGAAAATAAGCAAGGGGGATGTGTGGGGCTGACTTTCAGTGGGACTTAGAAAAACTCAGCAGCAGGTCCTGGGTTTTCCCAAGAGAAAGCCACTTTCCTTTCCAAAGACGGCTCTGTGGAGAATTTTAGGTTCTCAAGAAATGGAGTGATACAGGTTTTGTAAGCATCCCTCGTTCTCAAAACAACAGCTGCTGGTTTCACTTTGCTTACTTTTCCCTTTGTGTCCATTCTCAAAACCTGCTCTCTCTGCCTCAACCAACGGTGCTGGAGAGGCGTTGTGCCATTTAACCAATCATAATTATTAGCGAAAGACTCTGTAAAAGTCACCTTGTTACAATAAAGCTCAGCCTTCTGATGATCACGGAACTTCAGAGTCCTTCATTTCATCCCATTTCTGGGAACAGCAACAGGGATGGATTGATGGAGTAGGTGACAGCAGAGAGCTGCAGCCCAGAGCTCCTGGGGACAGCCTGGTCACTGAGGGACACCGCCAGGAGGGTGGGCGAGGGGGACAGGGGAGGCCAGAGCTCCCCTGGACAGCGGTGACAACGCTCCCCAATGACAAGATGGATCTAATGAAAAGCAGATGATTTCAGAACAGAAAACTCACATATCATACACCTCTATACAAACCTTAAGATATGAAATACTGACTTAAAAATGCCACAAAATAAGACAAATATTGTCAAGAGAAAAATAGAACTAGAAACAAGTTTCAAAAAGTAGCCTTACAAATAAGACTAAATACTTTAGAGGAATAAAACTGTAAAAATACTTTGTAGTAAAAGCCACAAAAAGTAATTTAAAATAATTAGCTTGAAAGCATTTACAACATAGTATAGCTAAAACTGATAAGCCAAGAAACACTTATAATGTATTATAATTAAAAAATATGTAGCTTCTGATTGTAATAACGTAAATTACAATATCTGTATTGCCTCACCCTTCCCATAGACTAAAAATAGAATAAATAAAATAGAATAAAAAGTTTTAAAAGTAGAATAAAAGGTTTTAAAACGCCTCTCAATTACCCCATCTCTAAATAAAAAAAAATCTTAATCCAAGACATGGAGAGCAAGGCCAAGGTGGGCTCACCAGAGAGCTCTGAGCAATGTCACACACAAAGGAGGAGATGTCCCTGCTGAGAAAGCTCCCACCAGAGCAGAGCAGTGGGAAATGCACACCAGTGTGACAGGTGAGCGATGCTGTGGCTGACTCTCACAATTAAAA